>CAUYUJ010014451.1:0-70000 GCA_963575745.1 Prorocentrum cordatum | reverse complement strand
CGTTCGCAGAAATCATCAAATGCACGGGGGAGCGTGCATAACGCGCGTGGCGAGTGCACCGAATTGTTCGCGGTTGCCTGCGCGAGCGAGCATGCATCTTCATGGACATGTGCGCTGCACGGGTGTGCACGCGCATGCCCCTGCGCAGTGTGCGGCATTCGGAGACGGCATCTGTGTCGTCCAGGCAGACCACGCGCGCATGCATGCAAACGCGCAGGAGGTCACGCGCATTTCCTGACACCTACGAGCAAGCGCCTCGAATGCAATCCCTGACATCCGCCGATATGAATTGTTCTCCTCCGCGGCCCCAGAGGTTCCAACCGCTTCCTCGGGGGGGGAGTTGTTCGTCCCAGACCTATGCTTGACAGCCCCAGGGGCCAGAAACGGACGAAACCCCTGACAAACACACCCAGAGAAAAACAGGCAAACAAAAAAAAAACAGCTGGAAAACCTGGGCAGGGCAGCACCTGTCCTTGACCCACTTGGCGTTCGCGACGGTGTCCGGATGGAAGCGGGCGCAGTCGAAGCCGAACAGGTCCACCTGGCGGCTCGCGTCTCGGCACCCAGGGCCAGGCGGCAGTGGCCGGCCTCGTGGGTTTTATGCTCTGGCTGCCCGTGTCCACACAGAGGCTGTGCAGCCCGCATGCGAGGGAGGGACAGACAGGTGGGGTGGATATACATTGTAGTTGTACGCATACACACATCTGCAGACATAGATACGGAGAGACACAGAGATAGAGAGGGAAAGGGAAACAGCAGGAGAGAGAGAGAGGGGAAACAAAACAAGACAACAGAGAAGCAGAGGTAGAGAGAGAGAGAGAGCGAGCGAGCGAGAGAGAGAGAGAGAGATACTGAGAGAGGGGGAGAGGGGGGACGCACATCAGAGCCAGAAAGGAATCGTTGATCGTGTTCACCATTCCACTCGAAAGACGTCAAACGAAAAGCCAATATGGACCCAAGGATGATCTGGCCCACCCAGATCGACTCAACTAAACCCCGATGAGCTCCTTCTCCTCCTACTCCACCTCCTCCCCCTCCGCCCTCCTCCCCCTCCTCTCCCTCATTCGCCTCCTCTCCAACCTCCTCCTCCTCCCTCCCTCTCCTCCTCCTCCTCCTCCTCCTCCTCCTCCTCCTCCTCCTCCTCCTCCTCCTCCTCCTCCTCCTCCTCCTCCACCACCTCCTCCTCCCACACCGCATCCGCAAGTTTTAGCCTGCGCGCTGGCGCGGACTCAGGGGCACCTGCGCGCACGGCCACGGCGCGTTACACACCTCGCCCCACGTGTCCTTCATCCGCCTCGTCCAGCCGCTGGGCTGTATGCAGGAGGCGACGAGTAGCCGTGAAAGTCTTTACGACGTCTGCCGTCCATTCGACTCGCGCCAGAGCGGCCGCGAGTGGCTCCAACGCTCCCCGGAGATCTCTGGACCTACCCGGATGTGTCTCGATGTGCCTGCATGGACCTGGATTTTTCTCTCGATGCATCTCTCCATCCGCCTGGAGCTGTCTGGCTCGATCCCCACAGGTCGATTGGCAACGAGCCGACGAGCCCTTTAGATTGGGTCCAGGTCCCAAACCCCCCCTTTCCCAAACCCCCCCTTTCGCCCCCCCTTTCCCAAACCCCCCCTTTCGCCCCCCCTTTCCCAAACCCCCCCTTTCGCCCGACCCGATTTGGGGAGGCAGGGGGCGGACAGAGAGCCCCCGAGCTCCCGGCGCTGCGCCGCGCTCCCCGCGGGCGCCCTCGCCGGGCGGCTCGGGCCCCGAGGGCCCTCCCGGCTCGACGACCCGGCCCGAGAGGCGTCGCGGAACCACTGGAAGGGGGCCAAGGGACACACGAATGGATACGCACAGACAGCAGGATTCCCCATCTTTTTCCATGTTTGTGGCGGGTTTTCTATACAAATGAATACGCACAGATGGCAGGATTCCCCACACAAATGAATACGCACAGATGGCAGGATTCCCCTATATTTTTCCATATCTGTGGCGGGGTTTCGTCTTCCCCCCACTTTCCATATATGTCCCATACTTGTCGGGGGAACCGACGCTGCAATTGTGAGGTGTGTGTCTCTCTCCCTCCTGACGATGAGAGGCCTCCTAGGTGGGGTCGGAGCAGATAGGGTCGGAGGATCGCGCCGCATCGTCGATGTCGCCGATGTACCGGCGCCGTCGGCGTGGAGAAAATCGGGCTCCGCATCGAGCCATATCGTCGATGCATCGGCGATGCGGCGCGGTCCTCCGACCCCATCTACTCCGACCCCATCTAGGAGGCCTAGAACAATAGGTTCTAGCTCGGTCTGAAATCGTGGGAGCCTGACATACCCTCTGAATTCCGTCTTTAGCATCGACTAGCGTCGATTAGCGTCTGGGCGTCGACGAGGTAGCGTCGGTTAGCGTCGATTAGCACAGACTTAGCGTCGATGTAGCATCGATTCGCGTCGACTAGCGTCAATGAGCGTCGATTCGCAAGAGCCGACAAGATGGCATGGGAGGCTCCCATGAGTTGCCACCGAAGTCTAGGGCATCCCGTCGTGGTTTCTTGAGCAGGGACCGACCGTCCCAGCATTCCTATTGTCCTACCACGACATGTTCTTAGAACCCAAAATGTTCTGAGAACCAAAACAATGTTTTTTAGAACATAAACCCGATGTGTTCAAACAAGACAGTCCCAGCCAGAAATGTTCTAAGAAAATTGCGTGCAGACCATAAAAAAGGTTCTTAGAACATTATTTGGTAGGACTATAGGCGAGCCAGGACGCTTCGCCACTGCTTGAGCTTCTCTTGATGCCTCGACTTCTTCGCGGCCTCGGACCTCAGGGCACACGCACTCGCCAGGGAGCCTCGCCGGCGACAGTGGGGCCAGCGGCGCCCCTCGATGCGTCTACTGCTCCCCCCTGGGCTAACTGTTCGCCCCCATCTTCGGTCGACCCACAAGAGGGGGTCCAGCTGAACAGGAGTGGTGCAACAGATGTCGGGCAACTGTATTGCAAGTGCATTGCGCCGGAGAACTGTATCGCATTGCACTGCAACGAATGCATTGCACGCAAAAGCCCAGGAATACCTTTGCGCCCCGGAATGCATTGCACGCCCAAAATCTATTGCAACCCATCCAATCGAGTGCACCAAATCTATCGCGCCACCCCCGTCTCGCTGGACCCCCTTTTGCCTGCCATCGCTCGGACGTCCACTCCCTGTGTTTTTGTTCGGCTTCGTGCGTGGCTTTTTCGCCAAAGGATCAAGGATGCTCCTCGATGGTCCACGCCGAAGAAAACATGCACACGTCCGAGCGATGCCAAGCTTGGGTCCACCCGGCCATCGCCGCCCCCAGGTATGCCATTGGCGCACCCGCCGCGGTAGCCCGGCGGCTCGTGGCACCCGGCCTTGCTCGGTGGGGGGGGAGGCGGAGGAGGAGGAGGAGGAGGAGGAGGAAGAGGAGGAGGGAGGGAGGAGGAGGAGGAGGGAGGGAGGAGGAGGAGGAGGAGGAGGAGGAGGAGGAGGAGGAGGAGGAGGAGGAGGAGGAGGAGGATGCGCCTCTTTTCGTCAGCACAGGTGGCGCCTCGCCTCGAGAGGTCGGCCTCCGGGGGCCGCCGTCGGCCCGGAGGCAGCCTGGCGACCCCATTTGTTCTCGAGCCGGGCGTGGTTTCGCGTTTTTCTCCGGGCCCTGGGACCCTCACAGATCGATCGGGCCCGAAAGATGACGCAGGAGGGTGGGGTCTGGGGCTCCAGGCGTGAACCCAGACCCCCGACGTCATGATTTTTTCATGACGCGACCCCCAGAGGTCCGGACCCATTCCCCGGGACCGGCTTTTCATCCTGAGTCGTTTTTTGACGGTCCTGAGGGCCGGTAAGGGTCCCCAGATGCCGAAAATGGCGAAAAACCTCGCGTCGTGACTTTTTCATGACTCGAGGGGGTCTGGGAATGTTTGCGGTGTTGCAACTTTTCCGCTACGTCGGATCTCGGGGGGGGCCCCAGGGCCATCCGAAACGGACCCGGGGCGCAAGACTGCACTCCCGGGGAAGGGGCTGGGCCTGGGCCTCCCCGTGCTCCGAGTTTCTGACTGAGCGCTGGGGGGAGCGTCACCCCGCCGACGGCGCCACATCGACCCCCGTCGCGGGCAGCCACCGCGCACCGAAGGCGCTCCGACCCCCGTCGCGGCGCGACGACGAGGCGAGGTTGACCCCCGTCGGGGAGGTACACCCTGACGCTTATCCCTGGGATCCGACGTAGCGAAAAAACTGCAACGTCGTACACATGCACTCCCAGAGCCCTGGACCCCCTCTTTCCGCGTCACGTTTCAGGCCCGATCGATCTCTGAGGGTCCCGGGGCCCGAGAAGACGCGAAAAAACGCCCGGCTCGAAAGCAGTGGGTCGCCAGCACCTCAGGGAACCCGGGGTGGGCGCTGTGGAGAAATGAAGGGGAACTGGGACACACAAATAAATACACACAAATAAAAGGATCCCCCATATTTTCCCATATTTTCTGGATTTTTGTCTTCCCCCCCACTTCCCATATTTTCCAACATTTTCTGGGAAATCGAAGATTAATTGTGTCTGTGTGTTTCTTTTCCTCCTGAAGAAACTCGGATCGCCTGGCGGCGTGGCTCCCGAGGCACCCTCTGCAGTGGGGGCGGGCCCCGAGGCCGGAGCGTCGACGGGCGAAGGCCGGGGCACAGCCTGCGGGACCCGCAGCGCCCTGCCCAAGACCTGGGTGGGGCGTGTCGCCCTACACCTACAGGGGGGGTTTGGACGAAAACTTAAAGATAGTCACACAAAAAATACGCCCACAATGCTCAAAAGTAGACCAAAGTATTCAAAAAAATGCTCAAGGTGTTGGACGAACCATTAAAAATAAAAAAGAACCCAAAAAAATGATCAAACATAAACCGAAAATTGGCTCCAGGCTATGTTTTGACTATTTTCGAGTACTCCTCCTGTAGAGGGACCGGCCCGACTGAACGAGGGCAGCTCGCTGGTCGAGTCGGCGGGGTGGGGGTTCTGTTTGTGGATGCCATAACAACGGACACCCTAACAATCCGAACACCGAATTAAAGGTGTGCTCAAGATGTTTGAGCATGTTCTAGGCCACATGCTTCCTCTCCATTGATCGTCGTCCGTCCACAAGGATATGTCAACGTCCGAGCCATCGGGGATCTACTGACCCGGGTCCATCCACACCCAGGTCAGTCAGGATCCTGCAGGATCCTGCAGGATCCTGCACGCTGTAACCTGGGCCAATGCACCCCTGGCTCTGCAGGATCCTGCACAAAAAATCCGGCGCTCTGGCCGACCCCCGCTTGCACCGGCCCCCGTCCCTTGAGCCCCGAGCCTTGTCCTTGATCCAGAACTCTGGACATGGGGCCGCGTAGTCCTAGAAGAAGAAAAAACAGCATAAACATAAACTTTTGGCGCCCCGCGCGGATTTCTTGGATCTGCGCCGGACCCCCCTCCCTGGCGCGGGGAGCGCGCCAGGGGCGGCGCCGCAGGCGCCGCGAGGGGGTGTTCGCGCCGATCCCAGAAACCCGCGCGGGGCGCCAAAGAGTTTCTGCTCATGCCGCCTCTGCTCCCCTCGACGTCCTTCACGCACTCCATGGCCGCAGAGGCCCCCCGCGGCAGCCCGCCGTAGCCCACGGCGTCCAGGTGGCCGCCGCGGGCGAGGAACGCCGCGAAGGACCCCGCCCGCGGGGAGCGCGCCGCCGCGGCGGGGGCGCGCGGCGCGCTCCCCGCGGCCGCCTCCGCGGCCGCCGACCTCGCGAGCCGCGCGCACAGCGAGTCCTCGGGGCGCAGCGCGAGAGCGTCGCCCCTCGGCGGGGGCAGCCTCGGCGGGGGCAGCCTGGAGGGGAGGAGGGAGGAGGGGAGGATGGGAGGAGGGAGGAGGGGAGGATGGGAGGAGGGAGGAGGGAGGATGGGAGGAGGGAGGAGGGGAGGAGGGGAGGGGGAGGGGGGAGGAAGGCGCGCGCAGCCTCTCGGGGGGCCGCGCGGAGGCCTCGGGCCCGCGCTCCGAGACGTTCCTGGGAGGGCTCTTGCACGACAGCTGCAGCCCACAGAGAGAGAGAGAGAGAGAGCCCCGCAGGCGAACAGTAAGTCGGGCAAGTCCCTCCACAGGAGGTATATACAAAAATGGTTCATAACAATCGTCTGGAGACGGTTCGTTGGCCATTTTGGACTGGTTTTGAATATTTGTTTGACAATGTTTTACCCTTCTTCCTAAATCCGCCTGTAGGAAGACATGCCCGACCTAAGGATAACAGCATTGCCCAAGAGGGACCTTCAAGAGGTCCCCCGAGGACCAAATGGGCAAGCTTGCGGAGCTGCCCCCGGGCCTGGCTCTTCGTCTCGACTCGCGCCCCTGGGCCCTCCTAGCGGCGCTTCCGCGCGCCAGGGAGGGGTGTCCAGCGCCGATCCAAGAGATCCGCGCGGGCCCCCGAAAGAGTGCGTCTGCATAGAGGCTTTCTACATAGGGTCCGAGTAGATGGGGTCGGAAGATTGTGCCGCATCACCGATACATCGGCGATGCATCCACGATGCATCGGCGATGCACCGTCGATGCATCGGCGACGTCGGCGGTGCATCGGCGCCATCGGGGTGGAGAAAACCGGCCTCCACATCGAGCCGCATCGCCGATGCATCGGCGATGCGGCGCTATCATCCGATTGAGCAGGGACTGACCGTCCCGGCATTCCTATAGGCCTACCACGAAATGTTCTTAGACCCCAAAAATGTTCGAATCACCAAAACAATGTTCTTAGAACATAAACCCGATATGTGAAAACAAGGCAGTCCCAGCCAGAAATGTTCTAAGAACCTTTCGTGCAGACCACAAGAGGGTCTTAGAACACTCTGTGGTAGGCCTATAGGCGAGCTGGGACGCCTCGCCACTGCTTGGTCCGACCCCATGCACCCCGATCCCATCTGTGACTACCTACCAGACCACCCCAACCCAACCCGAAGACCCGAATTTCGGGTTGGGGGGGGTAAGGGTTCCACGCGTGTTTTTTCGATGTTTCCCGACCCCCCCCACTAGAAATCGAGGGTAAATCTGAGCCTTCGGGTTGTGTTGGGGTGGTTTGGTGGGTGGTGAATCTGGGAGACCTCGATTACGCCAGTGTCCCTTCCGTGGCCTCTTGTAGCAGGCCACGCCGGCCTGGCCGTCGCCGCGGAGCTCCTCCCCGCCGAGCTCCTGCCCGCCCTCGGTGGCGCCCTCGGGCGGGGGCGGGGCCTCTGCCGCGTCGTGGAAGGTGTCCGCCACGGTGGCGCGGCGGCACACGCGGGGCGTGTTGGAACGCTTGTGGGCTGCCTGGCAGTGCTGCTGCTCTCGGTCTGCAGCCAACCCGTATCAGAACAGAGGAACAAAAAATAACGGCATAAACATAAACTTTCGGAGCTCCGCGCGGATTTCTTGGATCTGCGCTGGGGGCCCCCCGGCGGCGCCTCCGGCGCCGCGTCTGGCGCGCTCCGCGCGCCAGGCAGGGGGGTTCAGAGCAGATCCAAGAAGTCCACGCGGAGCGCCGAAAGTTCATGCTTATGCCGATTCGTCCTCGAAATAAGGACGCACGAGAAGGATGCAGGGGCCCTGGAAGGCCATCCCGACTCTCTGCGAGCGGGGCGCGCGCGAAAGCGCGACAGCGGCCAAGGAGGGGCCGAAAGGGAAGGATGCGCAAGAGGGCAAGCTTGGAAAAACGCGCATCCTCACCATGCAGGTCGACTGTAAAGGCCGATGCCCGCCGGGCTCGCGAAGGCCGCCCCCCCCTCGGCAGAGGAGGGTTCACGGAGACGACGCCGGCTCTCTCGGCCTGCCCGGATCCAATCAAAGAGGTGATCAAGGACAGCCCCAAGGCCCGCTCAGGCGTCCCCAAGATGGTTCCACCGAGCCTCTTCGGGAGCGCTCTGTAGAACCATCGCGCCCAAAACGGCCCCGAGACCCTTGGCGAGGCCCCACGATACCCTCAATATAAGGCCACCGAGAGGGACCCGAGAGGCCCCCAGGAGGCCCAAATGATCTCCCCACAAGCACCCAAGATGGAGGGGATAGGGGGGAGGAGAAGGAAGGAGGAGGAAGGATGACGAGGAGGAGAATGAGGCTGAGGACAGGGAAGGAGAGGTTTCATACCCGCGCCAATTCAGACAGGGCACTGCACTGGAGCGGGCCTTGAACTCACCCGCATCCCTGCCGCGCTGCTGCGCTGGCAGGGTGGTAGGGCTTGCCACAGGCAGCTGGATAACCTTCTGGCGGGTTCCTGACCTTCCTTCCGAGGTGGAGGGCGCACATCGAGTCGTGGCCCCCGAAGGAGAAGCCAACGCACCCCTGGAGCGCGGCGCAGTGGCGCCGGCACTTGGCCTCGGACTCCTCGTGCTGCGCCCAGTAGGAACTCAAGTCCTTCCCGCGGCTCCTGCCTTCGCAGAAGCCGGCGCCGACCCTGGAGAACTGGACGGGCGGCGGGGGCGTCGGCATCGGGGTCGCGTACCTGGGAGGAGAAGGAGGCGGAGGAGGAGGAGGAGGCGGAGGAGGAGGAGGAGGGGAAGGAGGAGGAGGAGGAGGGAGAAGAAGGAGAAGAGGAGGAGGGAGGAGGAGGAGGAGGAGGAGGAGGAGGAGGAGGGGAGGGGAGGAGGAGGAGGAGGAGAGAGGAGGAGGAGGAGGAGGAGGAGGAGGAGGAGGGAGGGGGAGAGGAGGGGGGGGGAGGGGGAGGAGGAGGAGGAGGAGGAGGAGGAGGAGGAGGAGGAGAGGAGGAGGAGGAGGAGGAGGAGGCGGAGGAGGAGGAGGAGGAGGAGGAGGAGGAGGAGGAGGAGGAGAAGGAGGGGAGGAGGGGAGGAGGAGGAGGAGGAGGAGGGGGAGGGGGAGGGGGGAGGGGGAGGGGGGAGGGGAGGAGGAGGAGGAGGAGGAGGAGGAGGGAGGAGGAGGAGGGGAGGAGGAGGAGGAGGAGGAGGAGGAGGAGGAGGAGGAGGAGGAGGAGGAGGGGAGGAGGAGGAGGAGGAGGGGGAGGGGAAGGGGGGAGGAGGAGGAGGAGGAGGAGGAGGAGGAGGAGGAGGAGGAGGAGGAGGCGGGGAGGAGGAGGAGGAGGAGGAGGAGGAGGAGGAGGAGGAGGAGGAGGAGGAGGTTTAAGTGAGAAGGTGCCTGGCAGAAACCAAACAGTGAGCGCCCGACCCGCGACGAGC
Source organism: Prorocentrum cordatum (assembly GCA_963575745.1). NCBI lineage: Eukaryota > Dinophyceae > Prorocentrales > Prorocentraceae > Prorocentrum > Prorocentrum cordatum. The sequence goes on along the minus strand of CAUYUJ010014451.1, from coordinate 60,854 downwards.
ACAAGCACTGTTCGGGCTCAAACAAAACACTAGCAGCGGACAAGCACGCGCGCTATTTTGGCAAACGCAGGCGCGTGCCGTCCTCCACACCCTCAGGCTAGGCCTCAGCAGAGGCCCAGCTGTGCCGCCAGACCGGCGGCTCCTCGGCCCGAACCGCTATGCGGTCAAGGCCGAAAAAAGGAAAAGGACCTACGAAGGGCCAGGGAGGGCCTGGGAGGGAAGGGCCCGAGAAGGAAACTTGAGCCCCAGAGGGGCCGCGGAGAGGGGGAGAGGGACAGAAGGCAAGAGAGACCCTTCCCCCTCGCCAGGCACTTACTCCCTGAAACCCTACGTTTTACGCACGCTCAAACTCTCACGTTTAAGTGAGAAGGTGCCTGGCAGAAACCAAACAGTGAGCGCCCGACCCGCGACGAGCACAAGCACTGTTCGGGCTCAAACAAAACACTAGCAGCGGACAAGCACGCGCGCTATTTTGGCAAACGCAGGCGCGTGCCGTCCTCCACCACACTCAGGCTAGGCCTCAGCAGAGGCCCAGCTGTGCCGCCAGACCGGCGGCTCCTCGGCCACCCAGCTCTTCTCGCTCCCTCGGCGCCCGTGACTTGCGGGTGGTGCCGCATGGGGCTCACGGCTGGGCGCCTCACTGCGCAGCGCGTGCCGGCGCTGGCGGAGCACCCGCCGGCCTCCTCTACCTCTCCTCGGGGACCGCACTGGCGGGACGCCCCGGCCACCTCCACCTCTCCTCGGGGACCGCACTGGCGGGACGCCCCGGCCCTCGACCTCCTCACCTCCGCTCGCCCCCTCGGCGCCCGTGACTTGCGGGTGGTGCCGAACGGGGCTCGCGGCCCTCCTCCACTTCACCTCTGTCTTTCCTCCTCCAACTTTCCCGGGAGCCGCACTGGCGAGTCGCCCCGGGGTCTACCTCCCCACCTCCGTCGATCCGAGGGGTCACCACTGCCCCCAGGCCGCTGCCCCAGGACTGCGCACAATCCAACATCAGCCCCTCCAGTGGTGACGCGCCTTGGCACAAAACTCGCACTCCTGCTGCTAATTATCCTCAGGCCGCTGACTTTTCCTTCACATCAGCGGCCGGTCCGTCTCCCGCCACATCAACCTTGTACCCCACATGCAGGGTTGCAACAGACTTCGCCATCGCCTCCGATACTCCAGCGGCGTCCTCGTTCGCCCCCCACAAATACTGATGGAAGGCTCCGCTATTCCACCGCCCCCAACGCTTGACCAGCTCCGTGTCCTGGAAGCAGTGGTACAGGGCCGTCGCTCCGCCGATTCGGAGTGAATGGCTCTTGAACCTGTCGGGCGGGTAGCCTTCCAGAGCCGCCGCCTTCTGAAGCAAGCCCTGGATACGCTCCCGCGTGATCGGGCTGCCGTCTTCCCACCTCGCAAGTGGTAAATGTGCCTCTTTGCCCGCGATACGGCTCGGGAACCAACGGTTGTAGCACTCCGCCGCCCACACCGGGCAGATGCCGAACGGGTCGTTCGAGCGGTAGTGGTTCCTCGCCTGCCCTGCTCCCTTCTGGTCCGCCTTCGACGCCTTAAACCACAGCACCACCTCGTCCGCGGCAGCGAAGTGGCTCACCTGCTCGCCCTTGCACTTCGGGGCAATGTCCAGCCCGGTCAAGACCTTCTTCAAATCCCAGTGCCCCGAGTGGGCGTACTCCCCAATCCGCATCATGAAGAAAAAGGCGAAGATCACGCAGAAATACAAGGCCGCGTCGTCCGCGCAAGTGTCTGGCTTCAGCATGTCTCGGATTCTCTTCAGCATCTTGGTCGTAACCGGGAGCTTCCTCTTTCCGGGCCCTTGCCAGTTCTCTATCCCACTTAACGCCATCCACAGCCGCGGCTTCCCCGCCAAGGGGTCGGGCTCACCCAGCATCACGTGGTGTGAACGGATCCCCAGCAACTTTGACCGTATCGTCCCGTGCGACCGCTTCAGGCTGTTGTACAGGTGCACCATGAATAGCAGCAGCTCCTCCTCGTCTTGGTGACGCTCTTCACGAGTCTCGCCATGCAGGATGGGCGACCTCCTGCGGATCCGGCAGAACGTCGTCCACTGCCTCCAAGCGACGCCGCAGGTCGCCTTCGTCCCCTTTGCCACCGAAGCCACCACGGCTGCGTCTACCAACCTCTGGAGCTCTGGCGCGTACCCAGCATCGGCACGCCCGCCGGCCCGCCTGGAATTCTCCCTGGCGATCCGCCTGAGCTGCCGCTCGAGCCCTTCGCTGCCCTGTCCGCTGCCCGCTGCCGCTTCCAGGTACCGGCTCACCGCCTCCGGGTCGATGTCCTCGGGCGGTCTGGCCTCCGGTGCCGCACGCCGCGCCACCTCCTCACGCTCGCACTCCTCTCTTCCCCCGTGCCGGGGGGCGACCGCGGCGGCACTCCCTGCCTTGGCTGCCCTCTGCGCTGCCGCCAACCGGTCCTTGGCCACTGAAATGGGGTAGGGCTTGTTGCACATCGGGCAGCTCGTGTCCCGGCCCTCGCCCTGCACACCGCAGTACTCACACCACGCATAGCGGGCGTCTGGGCCGCCTCCTGGGAAAGGAACCGGCCGAAACGCTTCGGCCTCCTCCTCTGTCTCTTCATAGTCCTCCTCCGAGTAGGACTCAGGTGAGTTGAGGTCCCTCACGGCCTCGGCAGCACGTGCCGGTCCGCCAGGCCTGAGCGGGTCCTCCTCCGCCCGATGACCAGGGTGGCGCAGCCGCTTCTCCAGCCCGCGGGACCCACTCGACTCCCCCGAAGGGGGGGCCCAACTTCCTGGTTGGGGCAGCGGCTCGCGGTCGGCCCGCCCCTCTGGCTGCGGGAGTGGCTCTCGGCCAGGCCGGGGGTGGACCACCGACTTCTCCACCCCGGCGGCCCTCCCCCTGGGGCGGTCCTCCTCCTCCGGTGCGGACCAAAGCCCTGTCCTCTGAAACTCTACCCGCCTAGCGAGCGCACGGTAAGTCTGACCGACCGCCCGCGCAACCTCTGCCGGGGGCTCTTCCTCCGACCTCTCCTCCTGCTTGACCGCTGCTGGTGCAGGAGGGGTCTTCGCCCTCAGGTGGATGTACTCCGCCTGCCCCGCACCGGGGTGCCCGGCCCCATCCTCGGGCCGCTCTGACTCCGCCTTCCTCTGCCGGGCAGCCCCTCGCTCCGCACGTGCCCGCCGGGCGAGCTCCCCTGGTGACGGGGGGGGGCACTCCTCGCTCAGACTTCCGCTGCCACTCTCCTCGCCCTGCTCCTCCGCGGCCTCGGACTCAGACCCCGCAGGGGGGGCAGCCTACGCAGCGGCGGCCAGCACCCGGGCGGCAGCCGCTGCAATCTCCTGCTTGCGCTCCTGCTTGCGCTTCTTACTTGCTGCTGCGGTCTCTGACGGCCCCTCCCCACCTGGGGGTGGCTGGCCGTGGGGCATCTTCTCACAGTGTCTGAAGTGCTTCGCGCCTCCTTCTGCCCAATCCGCTCCCTCCGACCGCCCTGCGCACTTGTTGCAGCAGAACCCTGGCCGCCACAGTGCTCCCCCGTCGACTGCCGTCGCGGGCTGGGAGCGCTCCAAATAGGGGCAACCTGGGAGCCGGCACGGCCGCAAGGCTTCCCTCGCCTCTGGGGGGGGCGGGGCCTGATCCGCACCGCTGGCGCCCTCTCCCACGCCTTCGGCAACCACGCGCCGCCCTGTGGCCGTCCAGGGGCCCCAGCTCTCATCCTCTGAACCTCCCGCATGCCGGCTCCTGGTGGCTGGTGGGTCTCCTCCGCTACCCACCAGCGGGCCCTGCACCCCTCCAGCGGGTGGACCTTCGTGCTGCCGGCCTTCCCTGGCCGTCCCGGGCGGCGCCTTCACCACCGCAGGCCGCTGCTCCTCCCAGATGGGTGGGAGGCGGCCGTCCGGCGCCGCCTTGGGCGGCGGGTGCCTCGGAGCCTCCTCGCCTGCTGCCTGGGCTCCTGGACCGCCGCTGCCACTCGCCTCCTCGCCCGCTGGGGGGCGGTAGCCAGCCTCCTTCTGCCTCCTCTGAAGGTCTTCGTGTCGTGCCTGACAGCACGGCCCATGGGTGTCGCCATCCGTGTCACGGCATGTCCGACAGCAGTACCAGCCCCAGTCGTGCTCCAAGCGAGCGCAGCTCCTCCCACACTGGTTCCAGCACTGCGGTCCTCCTTCTGGGTCGCGTCCCACTCGCAGTAGGATCACGTCGGGGTAGGGGTCGTCGAGCAAGCTTTGCGCTCGCTCCCCTGGCAGCATGCCACCGTGCCGCTCACGCCTCCCCACCTTCTCCTGCCGTCGCCTCTCGTCAGCTTGGAGCCAGCTCGTGAGCTCCCGACGTCTCCCCTCGTCCTCTGGGCGGCGGCAGATGCCCGCCGTCCTCTCTCCTGACTCGGTGGATACCTCCGCTTGCCTGAGGGCCGCTGTTAGCGCAGCCGCGGCTGCACGCGGGGGGCACGCACGCAGGACTTCCCTCAGCAAATCCTCGTGGCTCAACTGCCCACAAAGTGCGAGCCAGTCGGCACTGGATCCTCCGCGCAAGTGCCAAACCTCCTGCGCTTGAAGCGGTCGGACCCCTGGCGGGGGACCTTTTGCATCATAGACCAAGACAGGCTCCAGCACCCCGCTCTCGTCCACCCGTGGGGTCGGTGAGGGGCCGGAGCTGCCGTACACGGGGCGCCTGCCAACCTGCCCCCGCGGATGCCACTGGCCAATGATCCGCGGGAGATGAGGGGGCGACCTCGCCGCCCGCGGGTCCACCACCAGCCGCCCATCCTCGGGCGCCAGCCACTCCTCCTCCTCGACTCGGCGAGCGTTCAGCATTCCTCCTGCCATTGGCAAGGGTGGCGGGGGCTTGGCCTCGTGGCTCCCCAACCAGCCCACAGGCACTGGCGCTCCGCCCTTCGACGCCAATACCCACACCTTCCGCTGGGCCACCGGGTCACCGTACTCGCTGCACACGCGCCCGTCTTCGGCAGCACTCCACCCAACGTTCCGAAAGAACTTCAGCACATCCGCCACGGTGGGGCCAGGAGGTACATCCACCAAGGCCCACTGGGCAGCCATACGGTGCAGCTCCTGGGCGAGGTCCTGTAGGTGCGGGCCCACCCGCGACGGGCCTAGGGAGGTCACCACCAACGTCAGGTCGCCTTCTCTCCCCGCCCCGCCTGCCTGGAAGTCGGGCCAGCCCTTCAACAGCTCCGCCTCGCCACATGCTCCCAGCACGCCGGCGGCCCTGGCGTACGGGGCCAGCGTGCTTCTCACCTCCACCACCCGCCAGGCGGTCTGGAGGAGCGGGCGTGGGACCTCCCCTGGCGACCGGCGGGCCATGAGCTGCATGGCCACCTGCCAGTCCTCGGGGTCCACGAGGGCGACGGCGTGGACGCGCCTCTCGTAACCTTGTGACAGTACCTCCGCCCACGTGCCCGCCAGGTCGATCGGCTCGAAACCCTCCTCAGCCATACGACGCTTGACCTCAACCACGTCGGCCCTGGTGATCATGTCCGCCATCTCGTTGCTGTACGTCCTGATGTACGGTGCAGCGAGGATGCGGCAGTGGTACTTGGCCTCTACGTAGTTGAGCAGTCTCACCAGGTGCCTCGCCATCCGATTCTTCGGCCGGCGCGTCTCCACCCACCTCTGGACCGTCTGGTTGTCCCCCACGTAGATGATCAGCCGCTCTTTCCAGGCCTGCCCGCGGGCGACTGCGAAACCTACTATGCAGAACAGCTCCCCGAGCGCTATGATCACCCATTCCTCGGGTAACCCAGCAGCCATCTTCAACGCCTCCATGTAGCCCGCCAACTCCTGTCTCGCGTAGACCTTGGCCGCCCAATCGATCTGCCCCGCCACCTCCAAGGTCGAGTCGCCGCCGACCCAAACCACTTGCTCCATGGTGCCGGGGATGGCCAACCGCTCCCGCGGCTCGAGCATGCCCGCGAACGAGGAGAGGAAAGTGGCGCCCCACGTCTCCGGCCGTGCGACCATCACCCGCAGCATGTCGCAGCTATCCCAGAACTCCTGCCAAGCGACCTCCTGCTCCTCCTCACCTCCCTTCGGCGTGGCCCGTGCGGTGGGCCCGTGGGGCTGGCACATCAGCGCGTCCAGCGCCCCCAGCTCCGTGCCCAGTGCCTGGTTGACCGCCGCGAAGTGCGTCCCCAACCCGCGGAGCCGCTGCACCGTCTTCAACTGCACCACCCGCTGACCCGGCTCGAGCTCCGCCTCCTGGAGGAGGTAGCTCATCTTCTGGATCTTGGGTTCTGGGAGCGTCGCGCGGTCTACCACCCGGCCCTCGGAGTCCTCCAGCTGGAAGAGCAAGCCCCAGATGAGCTTCTCGGTACTGAACTCGCCCTCCTCCGCTAGCTTCTCCAGGTTGATTGAGCTATCGCCCAGGAGTAGCTTCGACATAGCGTCGAAGGTCCAGGCAGAAAGCCAAGGCCTCGCGCCCAGGGCCGGCTCCACCAAAACTCCGTCGTCGACCAGGACCTCGGACGAGTACGCGACTTCGTCGTGGAGCTCCTCCGCTGGTGGACGATGGGCTTGGTGGGCATCCTGCACGCCGCGTCCCCACACTGCCCATTCGCCCGGTGCACCAGTCCAACCAAACACCATCGTGAGGTAGAGCACCGTCGTCGGCTCGGCTCCTGCCAACCCCTGGAGGCTCACCGCCATGATGCGGAGGCCAGGCAATTCGACCCACAAAAGTTTGAAGGCCGCCTGGAAGTCCCGCTTCGCCAAGTAGACCCGTACCTTCGGACACCGGCATCTCCACCAGAGCATGGTCCTCGCGATCTCGCGGTGGGTGGGCAACTTCGCCGGGGGGTGGTTCAGCTTGTCACATCCCGCATTGGCGTCCCTCATGTCGTTGATGAAGCGGCCCTCGTCTGCGATCGTGCGGTCGGGCCGCATCTTCGGGACCCTGCCCTGGGGTGACTCCATGATCCCCTCCAGCCCTGGGTGGCTGGACGGGGCGGCCCAAGCACGCCCCTTCACGATGTCGTCCCAGATCTTCCGCCTGGCCTCCTCCTGGTGCTGCGCCGCTGACTGGTGAGGCTTGGCCCTGACCCTCGTGATCTCACCCTCGTGCCTGACCTCTACCCAATTCATCGCGACCCGCCTCAGGTACTCCAGGAGCTCCGGCTCCACCTTCCCCTCGAGGTAGCTGTCGTGCACGCCCTTGAGGTGGTCCCCCTGGTCCGACTTCCAGGCAGCTCGAAGGGCTGTGGACGCCTCCTGCCATCCCCCGTGAGCGTCCAGGAGCTCTGCACCTCGTGAAATCATGCGCCCGAACGCCTCGTCACTGCACCCGGGCTCTGAACGAGCCGCCGTCCAGAAATTCAGAGCGCGCCGATCGGTGTCTGGGACCGCTCCTCCGGCTCGATCGCGTAGGTCGTCCAGATGTGGGTTGGCGCCCTCCTCTTGGGCCTCATCGCCCTCGGACATGTGCCCCTCCAACGTTGCCGAAAAAATTGTTGGCGGTGGGGGGGGTCCGGCCTCATCGCCCTCGGACATGTGCCCCTCCAACGTTGCCGAAAAATTTGTTGACGGTGGGGGGCCCCCCCCCCCCCTGCCCCCGCGCTTCTGGGTCAGCGCGGCGCCCAGCTCCAGGGCCTCGTTAATCATAGCCCGGGCGATGGCGCTCAGCAGCTTCTCAGGGTAGTGGCCCGCGTCTGACGTCCGCTTGTGCTTCGTGACAGTGTCGACACCTTTCAGCTCCACATGCTTATGCTGGTGCGTGCACCGGCGGGCCACTTCCTGCAGGTGTCGCGCACACGTGACCAACCAAGATCGCTTTCTATACCGTTCATCTCTCTCGCCGTCCTGAGGCCCCAGGCCGTATTCGCACTGGTCCACTGGCACCACCAGGACATCCTTCCGGCGAAGGATCTGGCGCCACCTGTCCAAGTCGTACGCCTTGGGATACCGACCATCTGGTGCGGGGTGCTCCGCTGTTGGCAGCGCACCAGCGTCGGCTATGGTCTCGAACAAGCGTCCAGCGAAGTTGGCCATGGCCGCCCCCTCAATCTCCCACGATGGCCCGTCAGGTCGCCCAGCAGGAACGTCGAAGGTGCGTGTGCCACCATTGCGCAGCATCCACGGGCAGAAGGTACGGCACTCGAACCCGAGCCACCAGAGCAGGTACACACACTGTCTGGCCTCCTCCAGCAGCGCCTCCTGCACCTCCTTGCGCCTGGTGTCGTGCTCCTCCTGCAAGCCCTTGCCACGTTCCGGGTCCGAGTACAGCTCGACCGCTGGCCCGACTTCGACCCCGGCCTTCCGAAGCGAGTCCGTCCACCCTTGGGTGCCTGCCCAGACCTCCTTCGCCGTCAGGATGCGCCCCTTCCAGCAGGGCCGCCTTCCTCCTGTTGCCTGCCCGTGGCGCTCGTACCGCTTCCAGGCCGGGTTGCTCCAGTTGCCGAGGACCCTCCACCTCGGGTCCTCCCCGACGATGTCTTGCTCCCCGGCTTTCCGCTCACGCCCAGCCTCCCTTGCCGCCCGGCACCGCGGGCACCTCTTCGCCACGTCTCCTGGTACCTTCGCATCCTCATGCACCGCGTCATCCAGGTAGACGTCCCAACCCGCAGCCAGTACCTCATGTGGCGGGTGTCCGCCCGTGAAGTCCCCCCGAAGTGTGTCGGCATCCACCTGCGGAGGCACCAGTACCTGCAAATGACCCTTGTAGAGTAACATCCACACGTCCCGCCCGCCGCCCTTCGGGTCGTACTTCACCCCTACGATGACTTCGAGTCGAGCTCGACCCCAGGGGTCGACGCGGACCACGTGGATGGCCGTCTCCCGCAGCGCGGTCGGCGGGAAGGCTGCCAGGGTCCGGTAGTCCTTGTCATGACTCAGGTGGAGCGTGTCGTGGCAGAACATCCTCACGTCCGACTCGGTGATGGGAATGTAAGCGTCGGGCGGCCCCATGAACGTCTCTGCCTGCTTAGCTTCCTCCCACATGGCGACGCGCCACTGCTGCGCCAGTTCCATCACCTCCGCCACGGTCGGGTCACCCTCACCCTTGGAGTGCAAGTGTGCTGCGGCCGTGTTGATGAAGACGCACTGTCTCTCCTCAGCCTCCCCAGCCTGGCACTCAGGTAGGTACTCCGCCAACTCCTCGGTGACGGCCAGCTGGTCTCTGTAATCCAGGATGTCCCAGATGCGCCCCTTGATATGAACTCGGCCACGTCCTGGTTCCTCCGCTGGCCCCCACGCCACTTTGCCCACGTGCACCTCTGGACCCGCGAGTTCTCCCCCAACTCGTTCCACCCGTGACGCCAAGTACGGCCGGGCCTGGCCCGCCAACTCCTCATCTCCCAGCTCCACGGCGTCCTGCAGGATCTCCTCGATTGTGGTGATCTGCCCCCCGAGGTACCCATCCAGCAAGCGACCATGACAATATGAACGGAGACGGTTCGGCGCGTCCGCCACCAACTTTGCTTCCGGCGAGCTGCGGACCTGGTCCGCCATCGCCATGTGAACCTTCGCCACCTCTGGCACGTCTTCCGGCAGTTCGAGTGGGCACACAACCGCGGCTTGGCCTCCGTGGTCCCGCATCCAGCTCTCATCAGGGCCCTGCACCAACTCCTGGAGCTCGCGCTCCTGAGTGGTGTACTCCATGTCCGCGTACTCCCCGGGCGGCTTGGCGGCTTCCTCCGCCACCGCTGATCGGCCAGCTTCCGTGGCTCCTCCCCGCCGACCACCTCGTTGCGCTGCCTGATCCTTGCCTTCCTGCACCTTCGCGGCCTGCTCCTTCTGGGCGTCCGCTCGGAGCTGCTTGATCTTGACGAGCCGATCTTCGATCTTTATCTTCGGTCCCGTCTTTAGTCCTCCCCGCTTGATGTACTGCGCCTTCACAGTCCAGTGCGCCCTGTCCGCACTCTTGATGCCTTCGGCGTGGGACCGCTGACACGTGGTGGCCGTCTCAGAGCACCCATCGTGGCAAGCTGCATCCCAACATTTGGGCTTTCCCTTGGAGTCGTTCGGCCCGTGTTTGACCGATTCCGCAACCTCGGGCCCCGTCAAAGCCGAGAGGACTTCAGGCGGGAGTTTGACCTTGCTCGCTCCGGCCTTCAGGGCGCCTCCTCCTGCTCCTCCTCCTCCGCCCCCTGTCAGACCGCCAACCTTCCCTCCGCCCCCGTCCCCTGAAGGGAGCTGGGGCAGACCCCCTGCTGGGCGGCGCTCCTCAACCTCCTCCACTCCTCCAGCTGCGAGTGGACGCAGCTGGGCACGGTGAGCGTTCTCCCAGTAGGCGCTGTCCGCGGTCTTGACCAGGCGCTCGAAGATAACCGTCTGGAAGTACCCGTCCGGGTCCTCCACCTCGAAAGTCGTAGGCAGTGTCAGCAGCGGTGGTCCCTCTGGCGTCGGCGTCCGAGCAGCGAAGATAAAGTCCTCCTTCCTCATGAGCTCCTTGTTGCAATAGCGCTGCACCTCCTTCACCTTCCACCGAAGCTCCTCCCACCACCGCCCGTTCAGCTCTTCCCAGGCATCCTGAATGAAACGGGCGGTATACTTCCGTGGCTTCGCTTCGTGCTGCCGGATGAGGTAGTCCAAAGCCTCGCTCCTCTCGTCCCAGTGCTCAGCTCCATACGCCAAACATACCGCCCAGATGCCGTTGCGAGCTTGCCGTGCCCACTTCAACATATCCACAGGCTGCTTCGGTCGCGGCTCGATCTTGTACTCCGTCGTGGGTACATAGTCATCGAACAACTCCTCTGGGCAAGTCACCCAGCGTCTCGACCGACTTGCCTCCCCATGACCCCGACGCGATACCAAAGGCGATCCGGTAGTTGATCAGGGTAGGCCAGCGGTGGTGCTTGAACAACGCCGAGGAATGCTCCGCCATGCGCAGGAGCGCCTTGACGAGCGCTCGGCCCAAGTCGCCCGGGCAAATGGCCACCCGGAACCGTCCGCACCCACGCGCCGCCAGGACGAGCAGCTCGTGGTCCTTCGTGATCGACTGGAGGGTGCCCATCTTCCCCGCCGCTGCGTCCTCCGCCCGCTTGTTCGTTAGGTCGAGGTTGTACGCGATGTCCGCCATGACCTTAACCATTCCGTCGCTGCCCTTGTCCTCGGGGTCGCCGAGTGCTCCAGCTGACCTCCGTAACTTCTCCGACGGGCCATACTCTTCCTCATCGAAACTCACTCGAGCTCTCCTCGCCGGGACCCCGAAGGTCGGGCCAGCCCGATGTTCGAACAAGTCCATGGGAGGTGGTGTGGGGTCATGACCTGGTCGACCCGTCGGTGGGCCTCGGCCCAGCTCGGCCCGCACTGCGCTGCCCCGCAAGTCGACTCCTTGACCGCCCAAGTCGGTTGCCCGCCGCTTGGGCTCCCAACCTCGTGCTGACCCCTTCTCCTCCCTGGCTGGCCGTCCTGGCTCGGGCATCCTTCCCAATCCAGGTGGCATCTCCACCGCCGAAGGGCGGGCCATGGGGGGCGTGGGCGGCCGCGCAGGGCCAGGGACCGGCCGCGCCAGCCCCTCCCGCCATGCTCCTCCCGCCACCTCCTCCTCATGTGCCTGGCTCAGGCCGCGCCTCTCTCTCAGCACCTCCGCTAGCTGCCGCAGGCTCTCCACCTCGTCGTCCGTCATGAAGGAGCCGCGGTCCCTCTCCAAGGCTTCGAGCGACTCGACGATCGCGTCGCACGCCTCCCCCAGGTCATCGAAACCCTCGGAGTGCTGTAATCTCTCGGCCACGTCCAGCGGGTGATCCTCTCCACTGGCCCTTGCCTTCAGGAACTCCAGCGCCAGGGCCGCCTCCCCTCGTCGACGCCAGCGCTCCCGGGCCGCCCCATTTAGTAGGCCCCCCAGCTCTCCTCGAGTGATCGTGTCCACCCACGGTGGCTGCGTTGGGTACGTTGGGGAAGTCGAGGGCGGGTACCTCCGAGCGTGTCCTTCACCTCGCACTCCTGCCTCCTCGACCCCCCGCGTCAGAATGCACAGGGGATGGTCCTCCCTCCCCGTCGTGCCCCGCGCCAGCGCCTGAGCCACCGGGCTAGCTGTCTGGCCGTACTCGTCCATTCCGTCGGGTATCTGGTTCGCCGTCCGCACGATGATGGCGGGCGCTCCAGCCGTGGCAGCCTCGGCACGCACCCGGTCGTCGATCACCGGCACCAGGTTGGATGGGACTGTCGCCTGGGCTTCGAGCCCTGGGATATGATACGTAGTCCAGCCTTCCTCCTCAAACGCCAGCTGGCACCCGTAGCAATAGTACTTCTTCGCCATCTCCGTACCCCGTGGGCCTCGCACCAGGGCCGTTAGCCATGCCCCACTGGCCGACACCAGGGGCAGGAGTGGTCTCCCAGCCGTCGGCGTAGGGGACCTCGACCTGTACCGCGTGGGCTGCTCGGATGCCATTCCGGCTACCACAGGCGCCGGTCCCTCAGCAACGGCGACAAGTCGTACGGCCTCCTCGTTCGCCAAGTCGTGCTCCAAACACGTCAACACCCCACGGTTCAGAACCCGACCCAACGCGTGGCAGCCCAGGTGCGCACACTTCTTCACGCCTCTCTCGCGCTCATAGGCGTTCGTGTGCTGCCAGCACAAGTTGACCACCTTCTCCGCCCCCTTGACATTCGACTTCTCGCCATCCTCCTTGACCAGGCGGACTGGGGCACCTCGGGCTCGGTCTCGACACTTCTCCTTGCAAAGCTGGAAGATCGTGTCACCCTCCTGGTACAGCACCTCGTTGGCCATGCAGCGCTGGTGCTCCGGCTCCGACTCTGTCTCCGAGTTCGGGTCCTTCAACAGGGCGGCAGGGATGTCTGCTCTGCTTCGCCGGCCGCGCTGGCAACCCCTCTGGCCACAACGCTTGAGGGACCCGCATAGCCTGGCACAACCCTTTAGCCCCAAGGCGGCACAGCCCCGCCCACACGATGCAGCCGCTGCCCCCACCGCCCGACCTGCCCAACAAGGCTTCGGCGCCGCCTCCACCAGCGCCTCCAGGTTGGTGTCCGTCTCAGCTGTCACATACCCGTACGCCGGGGCATGCACGGCGTAGTTACCTTCGTCCGCGCAGGGCGTGTCCCTACACAGGTGCACCACCTTGTCCTGAGAGTCCTCCAGCAGGTCGCGCAGTCGCCTCGACGTAGTAGCAAGCACCTCGCGGTACGGCCACGCCACTCCTGCCTTCTTATACTTAATCCCAGTATTCAAAGGGGGTCTCTCCAGCCTCGCGGCGGTGTCGCCCACCTTGATGATCAGGTGATGCGGCACCTTGTCGGCCCCCTTCGCGCGCAGCTGAGCATAGAACTCGTTCTCCACGGCAATAGCGGTGGCTGGTCCTCTCAGCTCTGGGACCACTCCTTCCTCAGCGGCCGTGACCTGCGGCTGCGTGGTTGGGCAGCAAAATCCCAACGCCCGTCCCAGGCAGCGGAGGGGCGCGCAGACCAACACGTCCACTGCCGAGGCGATGGAGTGGAGACCATACCCCAAGCCGATGACCAACGCCACGATCAAACCTGCGAAGGTGGTCCAGCACAGCAAGGGCCAACCCGTGCCGAACGCCGCGTACCCCACCGTGTTGAGGCCGCTTCCCACGAGGCCACCTCCGCCCCACATCAGATCAGACCACTGTATCTCCGTCGGCGGCAAGTCAGTAATCCAACCTCCGAGCCAGCTCACTCCGAACTTGACCCCTCCGAAGCTGAACCAGCCTCGCATCTCCTCCTCCGTATCCTCCGAGCCGCCCGCGCCCTCAGGACTTCGCCGCAGCGGGGGGTCCCGCCGACGACTCCCGAACCAGCTCCACACCCCGCCGCTGCGGCGCCGTGATCCCTCCTCACCTCCGTCGCCGGAGGCTGATGGCGGGGTCTCCAGGTGTGGCTGGCCTGCTGCAGGCGCCGTCGGCGGCTGCTGGCGCCCCTTGCCTCCCGAGGGCAGGGCGGCCGCTGGCCCTGAGGGCCCTCCTCTCCCCTTCCCGGCAGCGGGGACGGGCCCAGCTGGGGGGGGCTGGCGCTGCGGCCACTCCGTCGCCGCCGCCGTGCCGCGGCGCCGCTGGTCCTCCTCCAGCGCCCGCAGCAGAGGCGCGTACGCCCCTCCGTCGGCCGTCACGGCCTCCGCGGGCAGCGTCCTGTCCGCGGCGCGGGCCGCCGGCGGCAGAGCCGGCGTCGCCGGCTGTGCTCGCCATCTGCGGCCAATCTCGACGGCGGCCACGGCTCCGATGAGCATCGGCAGCAACGCCATCATGTACTCACGGCTGCGCTGCCTCCGGCCCGCGCCTGCGGGCACTGGGCTGGTGCAGCCTCGCACCTTTCTCCTCACCTCTCCATGGCTCTCGGCCCCTGTGCGGACACTGGTCCGCAGGGCAGGCCGCGCTCCCCCGCGCGGATCGCCCCCTCAAGGGCCCGAGAAGGAAACTTGAGCCCCAGAGGGGCCGCGGAGAGGGGGAAAGGGACAGAAGGCAAGAGAGACCCTTCCCCCTCGCCAGGCACTTACTCCCTGAAACCCTACGTTTTACGCACGCTCAAACTCTCACGAGGAGGCGGAGGAGGAGGAGGAGGAGGAGGGGGAGGGGAGGGGAGGGGGAGGGGGAGGAGGAGAGGAGGGAGGAGGAGGAGGAGAGGAGGAGGAGGAGGAGGAGGAGGAGGAGGGGAGGAGGGGGAGGAGGAGGGGGAGGAGGAGGAGGAGGAGGAGGATGGAGGAGGAGGAGGAGGAGGAGGAGGAGGAGGCGGAGAGGAGGAGGAGGAGGAGGAGGGGAGGAGGAGGAGGAGAAGGAGGAGGAGGAGGAGGAGGAGGAGAGGAGGAGGGAGGATGGGAGGGGGGGAGGGGGGAGGAGGAGGAGGAGGAGGAGGAGGAGGAGGAGGAGGAGGGGAGAGGAGGAGGGGAAGGGGAGGGGAGGGAGGAGAGGAGGAGGAGGAGGAGGAGGAGGAGGAGGAGGAGGAGGAGGAGGAGGAGGAGGAGGGGGGAGGAGGAGGAGAGATGCAGAGCCATGAGCCCCCGGGGGTCCGCGCAGAGGCCTCGTGGGTCGGCCTCTGGGCGCCTCTGCCCGGCGGGCGGAGGCGCCGCCGGGGAGACCCAGCGCTAGGTCGGGCATGCTCTCCTACAGGCGGATTTTGGGAGGAAAAACAATGAAAGATAGCCAAAAGAATGCTCGAAAGTCACCCAACAAATCCTGCAAGAATCGTCCCCTGTAGAGGGGCACGCCTGACTGAAGCCCAGCGCCGATCCGAGAGGTCTGCGCGGCCCTCAGACGATTCGTGCTCGTGCCGCTTCAATATCGGGGGCCACGGCAAGGGGGGGACGGGCTCAGGGGCGGAAACATCGAGCTGGCATCGGCGATACAGTGGGGACTCGATCACAAGAAACCTCCCACAAGAAACCCAACCCTGAGACCCCAGGACGATTTTTGGTCTGGCAACGTCACGCTTTCCATCGCAAAATCGTCGAAACCCAAGAGACCCAGGGCACCCTGGAGGCACGCAGGTGTTTCTTGGCATGGGCTTCCACTGTACATCGCCGCTAGATCGGCGATGTGCCTCCAATAGCGAAGCGCCGCACGCTCCTGGGCGGGGTGGGGCAACCGGGCGCCCCCAGGAGGATGAGTGGGTGATTTTCGGTGCCGCTGCGCTTGGCTTTTTCGGGTCAGGCCGTGGGGACGCGCAGCAAGAAGCCAGATGCTCTCCGTCAGGGTACCCTTGCGAGGCGGGGATTTATCCAAATCCACCGCCCGGGAGCCGACGTCCTGGTGCCCCAGCGGGCGGTGGATCTGGGCATATTTTGGCCACCAGAGGCCCGAAAATGTGCATATCCGCCGCCTGTCGAGGTCCCCGAAAATCGATCCTCCAGGCGGTGGTCATGTATAGATTCCCCCCTCGGAGTCCCAGGCTTCTCCGCTCCGCGCGCTGCGGGGGTGACTTCCCGTGGCCGTGGGAGACCCAGACCCCCGACGTCATGATTTTCTCATGACGCGACCCCCAGAGGTCCGGACCCATTCCCCGGGACCGGTGTTTCATCCCGAGTCGTTTTTTGACGGTCCTGAGGGCCGGCAAGGGCCCCCGGAGGCCGAAAACGAAGGAAAACCTTCCGTCATGATTTTTTCATGACTCGAGGGGGTCTGGGGAGGCCGCTGCGTTCCGGGCGCTCTGGCGTCCTCCCCCCCCCCGTGTGTGTGCATCTCGCGCGCGGGTTCCGAGGGCTGGCTGTCTCGCGAGGGCTTCCTGCGGCCGCGGCCGCAAGGAGGAGGAGGAGGAGGAGGAGGAGGAGGAGGAGGGAGGAGGAGGAGGAAGAGGAGGAGGAGGAGGAGGAGGAGGAGGAGGAGGAGGAGGGAGGAGGAGGAGGAGGAGGAGAAGGAGGAGGAGGAGGAGGAGGAGGAGGAGGAAGGGTCCTTTGGGGAGCCTCTTAGGCCATTCTTGGAGCCTCCTGGGAGCTTCCTGGAGGACGATCCTGGGCACACCCTATGGAGCGCCCTCGGCGAGGCGCGGCTGCTGGACCCCGCACTCCGAGGCCGGAGGACCGCCGAGGACAGCCGAAAAACCAGATCCGAGAGCCTCGAGCCTCGAAGCTGAGCCCATCCACCCCCCCAGAGCCCCTCGCCCATGGGAAAATCCTCCTCCTCCTCCTCATCCTCCTCCTCCTCCTCCTCCTATCCTCCTCCTCCTCCTCCTCCTCCTCCTCCCTCCTCCTCCTCCTCTCCTCCTCCTCCTCCTCTCCTCTCCTCCTCCTCCTCCTCCTCCTCTCCTCCTCCTCCTCCTCCTCCTCCTCCTCCTCCTCCTCCTCCTCCTCCGCCCGAGAGAGGGCTTGCCCCCTCGAGCCATGGGAAAATCACGACGCGAGGTTTGCCGCTATTTTCGGCCGCCGGGGGCCCTTTATACCGGCCCTCGGGACCGCCAAAAAAAACGGCTCGGGATGTAAAACCGGTCCCGGGGAATCGGTGCGGACCTCTGGGGGTCGCGTCATGAAAAAATCATCACGTCGGGGGTCTGGGCCCAGAGGTCCAAAATCGATCCCTGGAACCTCTCCTCGGGTTCGTGCTGCCCAGGATCTCGAGGCAGATCCAGCCGTCGCCGCGTGGGCGCCCCCGGGCGATCAGAAGCCTCCAGGCAGCGAGCCTCGATCCTCGAAGCTCGACGCACTGAGCCGGTCTGCCCCCCCTGACGCTCCCAGCGTGAGCGCACCTCACGCCCTCGAACCTGACCTGGGCGCTGCGGCTCTCCTGCTTGCACGCCCGCAAGGGGCACGGAAAATGGGCACGGTGCTGAACAGCAAATATTACAACCACGATGGGCTGACCGAGGAATCACGCCTGGAGCCTCAGACCCCATCTTCCTGGGCCACCTCTCGAGCCAGATCCACCCGAGAGCCTCCCGGGGCCCGAACCAAGGCAAAATCCCCCGGTGTGAAAAACTGCAACGCTAAGATTTGAGGGCTTTCCTTATCTGAATCCTGGGCCCCGAAACCCGGGCACGATCCCCTCGCCTTTCAAGCTTCCCTCTGGAGAGGGGAGGGGGATGTCACAGAGGATGGTTTGCTAGAGGTCGGTGAGGCCGCCCCTGAGAACCCGGGCGAAGATTTCGGTGGCAACTCATGGGAGCCTCCCATACCATCTTGTCGGCTCTTTCGAATCGACGCAAACCGACGCCAAATCGACGCTGATCGACGCTAAATCTACTTTGGTCGACGCTAACCGACGCTACATCGGCGCTATCTCATCGACTCCCAGGCGCTAATCGACGCTAAAGACGGAATTAAGAGGGTACAGTGGGGGCTCGACCACAAGAAACCTTCCACAAGAAACCCAACCCTGAGACCCCAGGACGTCCATTGATTCCTGGTGTGGGAACGTCACGCTCCCCTTGGCAGACCCATCAACCCAAGAAACCCAGGGCGCCCTGGAGGCAAGCAGGGTGTTTCTTGGCATGGGTTCCCACTGTATCCCATCCCCCTCCTCATCAATCTGCTGGGATCTTCGCCCCAGCTTCAAAAATCGTGAGCAGCAACTCCACATCGTCAGAAAGCACAACTGGGGCCCTGGACCCGATCCTGCTTCAGCGCCCCTCAAACGGGGACTCCACTAACGGGTACTTTAGCCAGTGACCCAGCGAACCCAACCCTTCCCGATGTGGGCAAAGCTGCAATGCAAGAAAAAGGCCCTAAAGCGGCAACTTTCGGCAAAAACTCAAAGTACCCGTTAGTAAGTACCCGTTACGGTGCCGTTGACTGCTGCTGCTCCGCTCGAGCCGGATCGACCCGTGCTCGCCCCGGGGCCCGAAACCGGACAAAGACACCCGGCGTGAACACATTGCAGCCGCCGGACCTCGGGGCTCCACCGTCCCCCCCAAATTCCCATAGAGGCCTCCTAGCAGGGTGATGCTTGGCACGGGCCTCCACCGTAGGGTTAGGTCGGGCCTGTCCCCCCACTGGGGGATTCGGGGCCATCTTTTTTGAAACAAGAAACATCTCGCGAAGTATTCAGATAATGCTCGAAAATAATCGAAAAGATCGTCTCCTTACTATTTTCGAACATCCCTCCTGTAGAGGGACAGGCCCGACCTCATCCTGGCAGGGTGCTTCTTGGCACGGGCCTCCGCTGTGTGGGGATCGGCGAGGCCGCCCTTTGGAGAACCCGGGCGAGCACGTCCGGCGTGGAAGGCCCGCGACCAGGGTCAGGAGAGGAAAGAGAACTATGCACATGCACCGATTCTGGCCAGGACCATCCTGAGCCCAGGATCGGTGCATACGCCCTCTTAACCCACACAAGTCTTTAGAAATCCCCTGGCCAGCAGATGGAAAACAAATATCATTCAGGCGAATTTGTTGACCACTCGGAAAAACGACCCCGCCAGACAAGAGCGGAAAATAACTATAGTTCGGGCGGTCCGACGACGAAGACGAAGACGAAGACGATAACGAGTACGTTTGCGCGGCGCTGAGGCGAGATCTGCACTTTGAACAACACGAGCCCTCCATCCTTGAAACTGTTGCAAGCTTTTAAGACGAATGCGCGCGGCGCTAAGGCGAGAGCTGCACTTTGAGGAGGAGAGGTTTCGGGAGCGGACGAGTTTCGGGACGAGTTTATTCACCGCCGAGAGCTCCAGGGGGGGGGGGGGAGAGCAAAACTAAAGACTTCCTCAGGTTACCTTGGCCAGGAAGGTATATGCACCGATCCTGGGTCAAGGATGGGCGTTGTCAGGACCGGTGCATGTGCACAATTCTCTTCGCCCGAGCTAGGCCGGGCCTGTCCCCCTGCAGGCGGACCTTGGGCGAAAAACCGGTGGAAACCAAAAAAAGCCAAAACAGATGCTCAAACAATCGGCACCCCTACTAGTTGTGTACAGCTTTTGAGTCTTCCCCCGGCAGAGGGACACGCCCGACTTACGACCAGGGGCGAGGTGCGCGCCCCCGGAGCTCGGGGCGCTCCCGGCCCGCGCCCCTCCCGCCCACCGCCGCCGCCCAGCCCGCCCGGCCATGGGGCTCGCTCTGGCGGCCACGCCGCCAGATCGAGCCCCGCGCCAGCCCCTCCCCCTCCCCCTCCTCCTCCTCCTCCTCCTCCTCCTCCTCCTCCTCCTCCTCCCCCTCCTCCCCCTCCTCCTCCTCTCCCCTCCTCCTCCTCCCCCTCCTCTCTCCTCCTCCTCCTCCTCCTCCTCCTCCTCCTCCTCCTCCTCCTCCTCCCCAGCCCAGACAGGCCCCCTCGCGCTGCGAAAAAATCACGACGAGAAGTTTTCGCTATTTTCGGCCTCCTGGGGCCCTGCCCGGGCCTCGGGCCATCAGAGAACAGCTCGGTCCCCGGGAAGGGATCCAGACTTATGAGGGGCACGTCATGAAAAATCACGACGTCGAGGTCTGGGTCGCTCTTCCCCCCCAGCCCAAACAGGCTCGCGTCGTGGAAGAATCGCCCTGGGGCCTCTGGGGGCCCTCGCTGGGCCCCATGGGGCCGTCCAAAAACGATCCGGGAGGAAAACCAGCCTCGGGAAATGGGTCGGGACTTCCAGTGATCCCGTACTGAACAGAAACAGGGCATCGCATGTTTGGGAGTCTTTCAGTACCCGTTCCCTGAGATCCGACGTTGCGAAACAAATTGCAACATCGCGGAAAATCACGACCTGGGCCATAGACACCATCTTGCTGCGCCATTCTTCGAGCTGGCTCGATCTGTGAGGGTCCCCGGTCCCGTAAAACTGTGCGAAAACGCCCTGCTCGAAAAAAATGCGACGCCTGAGCTCAGGGTTCCGCACGAGCACCTTTTGTATGATTCGCGATAACGCCCGTGACCAGCCCCCCCCCCCGGGGGCCCCTGTACCCTCCCCCCCCGGTCACGCCCGTGATCGCAAGGAAATGAAAAACAGTTTCCCCTGAGATCGGACGCTGCGAAAACATTGAAACATCGCAAGAAATCCCGACCAGAGCCCAGACCCCATCTCCCTGCTTACTTTTCCGAGCCAGATCGATCTGTGAGGGCCCCGATGAGGGTCTGTAGAGGCCTCCTAGACAGGGTCGGCGTAGATGGCGTCGGAGGATCGCGCCGCATCGCCGATGCATCGGCGATGCGCCGGCGATGCATCGTCGACGTCGGCGAGGCATCGGCAACGTCGACGTGAAGCAGATCGGGCTGCACATCGAGCCGCATCGGCGATGCATCGGCGATGCGGCGCGCTGCTCCGACCCCGTCTACTCCGACCCCATCCAGGAGGCCTAGAGATATGTGAGGGCCCCAGGGCCCGAAGACAGGCGAAAACGCCCGCAATGGAAAAACGCAGCACCAAGAGCAGGGTCTACTACAGTCAACCCGCATGGTAAGACTCGGCAACCTTCCCAAGGGTGCCCCTTGCATCCTTGCCCCTTCGGCCCATCCTTAGCGACTTTCGCTGGCCATCCTCGTTCGAACAACACGAACATGGCCACCCGAGGCCATTGCAAATTTGCCGCGCATCCTTATGATACGGGTTGACTGTACCCGTTTCCATCGCACCGCTTTCCTTTGAGCAGGGACCGACCGTCCCAGCATTCCTATAGGCCTATCACGACATGTTCTCAGAACCCAAAAAAGGTTCTAAGAACAAAAACCGTGTTCGCAGAACACAAACATGCCCGACGTGTTAAAACGAGACCGTCCCAGCCAGAAAGGTTCTAAGAACATTTCGTGTGTAAACTACGACTCAAAAGGTCCTGTTTGGTACAAGGCTGAATTTAAACGGTGTTTTCCGTTTTCATGTTGTTTTCGCTTTCCCTCGTTTTGTCTTCAATCCACCTCTACCGCAAAGCGACACGAAAACGGCCCACGAAATCGCCAAAACACCGCTTAGGTCCGGCCCTGGTTTGGTAGGCCTATACAGGCACGCCAGGACGCTTCGCCACGCCAGAGTGGGCCTCGGATTAAGCGGGACTAAGCCAAACTAAAAAGGATTAAGCGGGATCAAGCCAGATTCAGCGGGATGAAGCCGGATTCAGCCAAATTTCGGACCAGGGCAAAATCAGCATTGACCTCCCGGGAGTTGCATCCGAACCTTCAGGCACGCCAGGACGCTTCGCCACGGCCTGACCGCACCCGTAAGTCGGGCGTGTCCCCCCCTACAGGGGGACTCTGGACGACAACTCAAAAAAGTACTCCAAAAATGCTCAACAAGATGCCCAAAAATACCCAAAACATAGCCCCCAGACCATTTTTTGACTACTCCAGATTTCGTAATAAAAGGGAGGGGGTCACAATCCTCCCAGACCACAAGTTTTAGACCCCCCCAGACCATCCATGAAAGGGCGGCCCTTTGCCCAGACCCCCCCGAACCCTCCAAGACAGCTCAAATCAGACCCCCCCCCCAAATGTGACCCCCCCTACTTTATTATGGAATCCAGAGTATTCTTGAACATCCCTCCTGCAGAGGGACAGGCCCGACTCCACCGCACCCCCTCCCGCCGCACCGCTCTCCTGCACGCGCGAGCTCCGCAGGCCCTCGCACAGCCGGCCCTCCGCCCCGCCGCCCGGCGGCCCGGCCCCGTGCGCTGCGCCCGGCGCCTCCGCGAAGGCGCTGGGGCCGGCGGCGGCGGCCCTCCCGAGCGGCGAGCCGACGACCCCCCCTCGAGTCATGCAGAAATCACGACGCGAGGTTTGTCGCTCTTTTCGGCCTCCGGGGGCCCTTACCGGCCCTCCGGGCCGTCAGAGAACGACTCGGGGGAAGAAACCGGTCCTTGGGGAAGCGGTCCGGACCTCTGGGGGTCGCGTCATGGAAAAATCATGACGTCGGGGGTCTGGGAACCAAGACATCGGGCGTCTCGAAAAAATCGAGGCGGAAAATGTTCTCAGCTTTGGGGCCTCTCGGGGCCCTCGCCGGGCCTCGGGACCGTCAACAAAAACTCGGGAGGAAACACCAGCACCCGGGAAGCAGTCGGGAGGTCGGAGGCCCGCGTCTCGAAAACACCGAGACGTCGAATGTCTGGGAACGCATCCATGTCCACGCCCTCGCGGTCTGGGCTCTGGGGCGTGACCCAGTGGGTTCCCCTCGCGCCGTGGAGAAGCCACGACGGACAGGTCTCGTCGCCGTCTGCGGCCTCCCGGGGCCCGTCCTGGGCCTCGGCGCCGACCGTCCAAAGACGGTTCGGGGGAAAAACCGGGCCCTGGGAAGAGGTCCTGACCTCACCTCTCGAGGGGCGCGCCCTGAAGAAATCACGACGTCGGGGGTCTGGGGATCCCGCGGGCACGCGGCCGCACGGGTGCGCTCTGCGCGGGGCATCCGCGGAGAGGCGTCCCACATTCGGCAGCACGCAAGAGCGACCCTGGGCAAGAGTGACCTTGGGCGCGCGGCTGCACAGGGGACGCGGGGCGGCCAAACCTGGCGCAAGCCGCTGCTGCCGCTGCAAGTTCGGCGATTGGGGGTCCTTCTGGGCCCGCGCCAAAGGCCAACCCGCCGAAAGGTTCCTTTTACGTCTGGTCGACGCATCCGCGGGGTCGCGGCCCAGGTTTAGGTCGGGCGTGTCCCCGTACAGGCGGATTTTGGACGAGAAACAAATAGCCAACAAACATTCAAATAGGTATCGAAAATACTAAAACATCGTCGACCGACCACTTTTTGACTGTTTTTGCATATCCCCCCTGTAGAGGGACAGGCCCGACTTAAGCCCAGAGGCCCGGCCCCCGAGGCAGGTGGATACGGAGGTGTCTTCCGCCCACGAGCGCCGAGGCTGGCCGTGCAGCAGCTGCTGGGGGGAAAGAGGGCGGCGACCGTGGCCAAGGCTGAGACCAGATCTCCGACGGCATGCCGCATTCAATCCTCATTGCGACGGCCTGGCACACATGCTGCAGTGGATTCCTGCGTGGATTTTTGCGTGGATGCTCTCCCGAACGGCGAGCGAAAAACGAAGTGAATTTCGCGTGGGTTCTTTTTGGTCTTCATCGCTGGCCCAAAAAATCCGCACGAAATTCACCTCGAAATCCGGAACGAAATTCTCCTGGGCATTCCGGGCCCACCGTATCGTTTTCCGAACGAAATCCGCTCTGCGATGGTAGCGCCATGACAATCCCGGTGCGCTTCCCCAAAACAGGGTTTGCACTTAGCGTTTCTTGCCCTTGTTCTACAGGAGTGGGCCGTGTCTTCGGTCTGGCGGCTACGTGGCCGCCGTCGCCGCCCCGCCGCCGCCGCGTCGCCGCCCGTCGTCTGGGCCGTTTCTTTGGTCTGGCGGCTGCGCGGCCGCCGTCGCCGCCACGTCGCCGCCACATAGGCTACTACATAGAATCTCCGCTCTAAAAGAAAATTAATAAACTCGACCCCCCCTCCAAAATGATCCCATCCCGTTTCCGTATTGCACGTTGCAATTGATTCTGCCCCATCGCCCATTCTAAATATTAATATACACCACCCCTGGGGGGGCCGGCATCGGCACCCCCCCGCCACCCGTTTCCAAAAATACATCCACGTTCAAGAACCCTGGAAAAAAACAACAACAACAACAACAACAACAACAACAACAACAACAACAACAACAACAACAATCATTTTACCCGAACGTTCAGTGTTCTCACCAGTGCCAGGGTTTTCATGCGACGCGAGACAATACCCCCACTTCGTGGGGGGGCAGTTCAAGCTCTACCAAATATCCAAACGACTCTTCGCGACCACCCAAACCCAGCTTCCCGCCCTATGACGTTGGGACACTTCACTTCGTGGCGTGCGGACGACCGTGGCTACTACACTGGCGTGGGGTACACACCCACAGAACTTGGTCACTTATTCGGGGCGCGCGTGTGCCCAGCATCCTGCAATTGTGACATACAATACATGACACAGACAGACAGAGAGAGAGACAGAGAGCAGACAGAGAGAGAGACAGAGAGAGCGGAGTTGGTCACATTTTTGGGGCAAGTTCCTGAGATCGTCGTGTTTTTTGTTGGTCTTGCGCGCGCGAATGTCCACTTTACTTTTTTTTGCAAGGGAGTATTGAAATTTGATTATGTTAGAACAAGAAAAAGTAGCTCGCGCGAGCTCATGTAACAGAAATGTTGAAAAACCATTGGTTTTGTGGGAGTCGGACAGCGCGCGCGGGATGAAATTTGGACATTTTTTTTTGAAAAACCATTGGGTTTTTGATGTTTTTATGTTGAAATCGCTACGAAACCTAAGGTTCTGGAAGGATTTCGTCTTGCGCGCGCGAATGTCCACTTTACCTTATTTTTTGCAAGGGATTATTGAAATTTGATTATGTTAGAACAAGAAAAAGTAGCTCGCGCGAGCTCATGTAACATAAATGTTGAAAAACCATTGGTTTTGTGGGATTCGGACAGCGCGCGCGGAAGGACATTTTGACAATTTTTTCTTAAAAAACCATTGGGTTTTTGATGTTTTTATGTTAAAATCGTTACGAAACCTAAGGTTTTGGAAGGATTTCGTCTTGCGCGCACGAATGTCCACTTTACCTTATTTTTTGCAAGGGATTCTTGCAATTTGATCAAGTAAGAACAAGAATTTTCATTTTCTATTGTTTTTTGCAAGGGAAAGCGAGCGTCAACAAAACAACCGGATCCGGACACAATCCACTTTTCTGAAGCTTTCGCGAAAAAATGATGAAAATGTAGCTGCGGCCTAGGCGCGGCGCAGAGGTCGCGCACCAGGGGCCCCAACAATAATTATTCTTAAGAAGAAATAATGTTCAACAACAACGACAACAATCATTCTAAGACTGCTCGCTCCTATCTGCCCGCGTGTCATTCACTATGCATATCCCAAACCCTGGATACCCGCCCTCTTCGTCTTCGATCGTACCCCTCTTGGGGGGTTGTATTTCTTCCCGGCCACGTGTAACTGGAGAAGCGCGGGAGGCGAACCCGCAATCAGAGGCAGCGAGTTCTGGCACTTGTCGGTGAGAACCCATTTCACTTGTCGCAAGCAGATATCAACGGCAATCCACACTGAAACCCCATTTCATTAGCCATAACGCTGGGGTCACTGCGTGCAGGAAAGCGAAATACGGCAGTGGACAATGTTGTTGCCCAGCGGCCCTGCGGGAGGTGAAGCCGGAGCCCGATGTCATCAATCACATTGCTGGGATTCGCGCGCGCGGGAATGTGATCAGCGATATACAATAACGAAGCGCCATTACTACAGCGCCAGGATCTGCTTGTGCGAAAAGAGTAGGCCTCAGCAGCAGGCACTGGCGATGCTGCTCAGCGCGATGTGGAAGGCAACGCTCAAGGAGACGTGGGAAACGAACTGGGGCCCGCCGTCGCCGGCCACGTTGGGGTGAGAGCTCTGGCAATGTTCGGGGGCTCAGTTGCGCGGGAGGTCCCAAGCGGGAGCGCCGCTCCTTGAATAAATTGCGCGGAAGTCTCAGGCGGAGGCGGGGGTCCAGAGTAAATTGCGAGGAAGTCTCAAGCGGGAGCGCCGATCCTGAGTAAATTGTGAGGAAGTCTCAGGCGGGAGCGGGGGTCATGAGTAAATTGTGAAGAAGTCTAAAGCGGGAGCCGTTGTTGTTGTAATCCGGGGGGGCAACAACGCAGTTTGAGGTTCAAGACTTTCCCTGTCAAAAAACAGGGTGCGAGCGTCGAGGGGCGCACTTTGACTGAGAAAAAACAGTGTGCACCGGTGGGGGGAATCAACAATAATTATTCTTCAGAAATGAGAGTTCAACAACAACAACAACAACAACAACAACAACAACAACAACAACAACAACAACAACAACAACAATTACTAGCACGTGGGGACACTCCGTTCTCACCAGTGCCAGGGTTTTCATAGGAGGCGGGCAATACCCCCACTTTGTGGGGGGGCCGGTTCAAGCTCTACCAAATTTCCAAACGACTCTTCGCCACCACCCACACCCAGCTTCCCGCCCTATGACGTTCGGACACTTCACTTCGTGGCATGCGGACGACCGTGGCTACTATTCAGGGCCCCGCGGCCGACGACGACGGCGTGCGCGCGCGAAGAAAAAACAAATGTGTCCCGCATGGTATTATTTGACAGGGATGATGGCCCTGGCAGGTGCGCCACCGTTGTTGCAGAAGTTCGAAAAAGTTGTTCGCAAAAGCCCGTTTGACAGAAATGTTTGAAAGGTGTTGGGTTTCCTACGAATCCGCAAGAGCGCGCGGGATGAAATTTTGACAAGTTTTTTTGTTAAAAACCATTTGTTTGTTATGTTTTTATGTTAAATTCGCTACGAAAACTAAGGTTTTGGAAGGATTTCGTCTTGCGCGCGCGAATGTCCACTTTACCTTATTTTTTGCAAGGGATTCTTGAAATGTGGTTATGTTAGAACAAGAAATGTCATTTTATATTGTTCTTTGCAAGGGAAAGCGGGGGGGGACAAAACAACCGGATCTGGATCATATCGTTTTGTCAAGGCTTTCGCTCGAAAATGATGAAAATGTGGCTGCGGCCTAGGCGCGGCGGGGGGGGCGTGCACCAGGGATCCCAACAATAATTATTCTTTAGAAGAAATAATGTTCAACAACAACAACAACAACAACAACAACAACAACAACAACAACAACAATCACTTTACCCGAACGCTCAGTGTTCTCACCAGTGCCAGGGTTTTCATGCGACGCCAGCCAATACCCCCACTTTGTGGGGGGGCAGTGCAAGCTCTACCAAATATCCACACGACTCTTCGCCACCACCCACACCCAGCTTCCCGCCCTATGACGTTCGGACACTTCACTTCGTGGCCTGCGGACGACCGTGGCTACTACACTGGCGTGGAGTACACACCCACAGAAGTTGTTAGGACAGCGCGCGCGGGTAGAAATTTTGAAAAGTCGTGCAGGTGTTTTTCGAGGACCTACGGTGCGATTCGTGTGATTTTATGATGCGCGGTGCTAAAATTCTTAAGAACCCAATGGTTTTTGGAGATTTCGGCGTGCGCGCGCGAAGAAAAAACGAATGTGTCCCGCATGGTATTATTTGACAGGGATGATGGCCCTGGCAGGTGCGCAACCGTTGTCGCAGAAGTTCGAAAAAGTTGCTCGCAAAAGCCCGTTTGACAGAAATGTTTAAAAAGTGTTGGGTTTCCTACGAATCCGCAAGAGCGCGCGGGATGAGATTTTGACATTTTTTTTGTTGAAAAACCATTGGTTTTTTGATGTTTTTATGTTAAAATCGTTCCGAACACTAAGCTTTTGGAAGGATTTCGTCTTGCGCGCGCGAATGTCCACTTTACCTTATTTTTTGCAAGGGATTCTTGAAATTTGATTATATTAGAACAAGAAATGTCATTTTATAGTGTTTTTTGCAAGGGAAAACGGATTACAACAAAACAACCGGATCTGGACCCCATCCACTTTTCTGAAGCTTTCGCGAAAAAATGATGAAAATGTAGCTGCGGCCTAGGCGCGGCGGGGGGGCCGTGCACCAGGGGTCCCAACAATAATTATTCTTTAGAATTAATAATGTTCAACAACAACAACAACAACAACAACAACAACAACAACAACAACAACAACAACAACGAAGTGCGCACACGCGCGCGTTGTCGCGCGCGCACGCCGAAATCTTGCAAAACCCTTTTTGGGTTTCGTACGGAGTCCGAAAGCGAATGTCTTAAAAGCATACAAAAACACCCAAGATGGCATCCAGACGGCCCCAGATGCCTCCAAGACGCTCCCAGGGGCCTCCAACAGGCCCCCCAAAAGGGCACCAAGAAACACATATCTTCCCATTCCCTCGGGAAAACGTATGACTTTAGCACATTCGCCCCTTGGGCTGTCACTTCGACCACGATGGCCCAAAAGGCTTCGAAGATCGCCCCAAAACGGACCAGGCGCCCCCCTAAGAGGGCTCCAAGACGACCCAAGAGGGCCCCAAGGCGGCCCAATAAACCCCCAAGACGCCCCAAAAGGGCCCCAGGATGGCCTTCAGATGGGGCCCAGAGGGGGAGCCCGAACGGACAGTTCGAGCCTTCGGCCCGAAGACGCCCCCAGATTGCCCAAAGAAGCCCCCAGAGAACCCCGCAAGAGGTGCAATAACTGCTTCCAGGACGTCCCCGAGGGGAATCCCACGAGACCCATCAACCATCCGATTGGCCTCAGCCCCACAACCCAGGCACGGTGGCGGGATGCCTCCAAGCCCCCCCCCCCCCCCGAAAAACTCCGACGACACCCCATCAACTATCCCACTGGCTTCAGACCCACAAACCAGGCATGGTGGCGGGATGGACCGAAGGTCATTCGATAATCATGCGCCCACGGCGAACACACCTATCCCACTGGCCTCGGACCCACAAGCTAGGCACGATGGCAGGATGGACCGAAAGCCATTCGATAATCATGCGTCCACGGCGAACAGTGCGAACGTCAACCGCGCCAAATACAATGATTCCCATGAGTTTCCGTCAGGACTCTGACACTGCCCTTCCAGTTAGGGCCCCAAGCCTGGATCATCACTCCACCATGCAAACGCAGCCACTGGTGCCTTCGGTGGAGCTCATTGTGGGGCCACGAAACTTGTGAGGGGTGTGCGGGAATGGGGCGGGGCACCATGCGAACGCAGCCTCTGGCGCCGTTAGTGGCTATGGGGTCACGAAGCGTGGGAGAGGTGCGCCGAAATGGGGCGGGCCACCATGAAGACGCGGCCACTGGAGCCTTCGGTGGAGCTCCCTGTGGCGGAACGAAGCGTGTGAGGGGTGTGCCGAAGTGGGCAGGGGCACCATGCGAACGCAGCCACAGAGACCATCGGTGGAGCTCCAGATGGGGCAACGACGGGTGAGGGGTGTGACGAAGTGGGGCGGGTAAGTATGCGGACCCTTCCACGGGAGCCGACGGTGGAGCTCCCTCATGGGGCCACGACACGTGTGAGTGGTGCGCCGACATGTTGAAGGTGCTGACGGCGACGACGACGACGACAACGATCATGATGATGATGAGATGATGATGATGATGATGCTGATGATGATGATGCTGATGATGATGATGATGATGATGATGATGATGATGATGATGATGATGATGGTGATGATGATAACGACGACGACGATAGTGATGATGGTAGTGATGGTGAAGATGATGATAATGATGGTGGTGACAATAATGATGGTGCTGATGATGCTGATGCTGATGTTGATGCTGATGATGGTGATGCTGGTGATAGCCATTGTGAGTATGTTGATGATGATGATCATGATTATGATGAGGATGGTGATGGCGATGATGATGACGATGATGCTGGTGATGGTGATGATGATGCTTATGTTGATGAATATGATGATGATGCTGATGGTGATGGTGATGGTGATGGCGATAATGACTATGGTTATATGATGATGACGACGATGATGATGATGATGATGATGATGATGATGATGATGATCATGACGGTGGTCATGTTGCTGCTGAGGATGAATATTGATAGATGGTCATGGTGAGTGATAAATGACGGTGGTTGACATGAGCATGAAGGCGGCGCTTCTGACGACGACGATGACAATGAAGATGATGACGCTGATGACAAGGATGAGGGGGAAGAGGAGGGAGGGAAGACGGAGGAGAAGAGGGGAGGTGGAGGAGGAGACGCGCGGCGCTGCGGATTCAAGACGAGGACCCCATACGCAAGAGGGTTGGGAAAAACTAGACGTCGGATGTCTGGGGACCAAGACGGACCGCGGAAGCGTCGGTGTCGATCCTGGTCACCGCCCATCTTGGCCGTCGTCGCTTCCTGGATCACCCGCGCGAATCGGCGACGGCCAGCATGGGCCCTGACCAAGATCCGCGTCGGTACGATCCCTCGACATCTCGTCGGCGGCGAGCTCGGGGGGAAGCGAGAAGGAGCGGGCCTTCTCAGAAGGCTTCAGGTCCCCCGGCCCTCCGAGAAGCGTCCTGAGCCCTCCCGGAAGACAGAAGACTCCTCGGACCACCGGAGGCCTCCCGAGAACGCCCTCCGAGAGCGCCCTCTCCTCCTCGCTTCCCCCCCTCGCTCGCCGCCGATCCCAGACCCCCGACGTCATGATTTTTTCATGACGCGACCCCCAGAGGTCCGGACCCATTCCCCGGGACCGGTTTTTCATCCCGAGTCGTTTTTTGACGGTCCTGAGGGCCGGTAAGGGCCCCCGGAGGCCGAAAACGAAGGAAAACCTTCCGTCATGATTTTTTCATGACTCGAGGGGGTCTGGGATCTTGGCCACGGTCGCCGTGCTCTCTTCCCTCGGGCTGCAGCGCCAGCTCCCGCAGCGGCGCACCGCGGGCCATGGGCTCGGGCCACGCGCGCAGCGCAGGGGCGCAGCGAAACCCCGGCTCGGGGCGCGGCCCGGGGCCCGCACGGCTGCGGCGGGTCGTGCCGGCCCTGGCGCAGTCGTGCTCCTCCTCCTCCTCCTCCTCCTCCTCCTCCTCCTCCTCCTCCTCCTCCTCCTCCTCCTCCTCCTCCTCCTCCTCCTCCTCCTCCTCCTCCTCCTCCTCCTCCTCCCCCTCCCCCTCCCCCTCCCCCTCCGTAGCGCCAGGGCCAAGGCCGCCACGGCGCAGGCTCCCGACACCGCGGGGATCGCTCAACCTGAAACGATCGGCCGCTTCGGGAACGTCAGATGGTTCAGCATCTTACCAGCCTGGAACATCTCCCTATCCCGATGCTGGGCATCTCCTCATCACGGTGCCAATCTCAGGGATTCCCTTATTTTTTGAGGGCGCATCCCTAAGATTGTCATCGCCTTTTGGCGTGTCAATCTTAGGGATAGGGATAATTCGAGGCTGGTGCACATCGACCGCTTCTGGGTCGCCGGCGGCGTTCAGCGCTGAACGCCGGCGGCGGGATCGCCGCCGGTCGACACGACGCGAGCCTAGCGTGCACAGTAGGGACATACGCCCGTTGTCCGAAATCTGGGAGCACGTTTGTCGACGGTCTCTGAGCGTCCTAAGGTGCTCCAAGCCTTCTGCGGGTCCCCCAGGTAAGGAGCCGAACTCTATACACCGACGCTTTGTCGGGCCCCGCACTGAAACTCCCACAGGAAAGCGGATGTTGGTGTATACAGGACCCTGGTGTGTACCATTTTCGCTGTTTTCCCAGGGAAACGGGGAAAAAAATATACACCACACCACCCCGACGTCGTCCCCAACCTTCAAAAGTCCGGGGATTGAAAAACAGCCCGCCACTGGTAATGTGTATGCTCCAGCTTCCGACCAGGCCATCGGGAAACGAGAAATCTTGAGACCTCCTAGATGGGGTCGGAGGATCTCGCCGCATCGCCGATACAGCGGCGATGCATCGGCGATGCATCGGCCATGCACTTGCGACGTCAGCGATGCATCGGCGACGTGGGCGTGGAGAAAATGGGGCCTCGCATCGAGCTGCATCGCCGATGCATCGCCGATGCATCGCCGATGCATCGCCGATGCGGCGCGATCCTGTGACCCCGCCTGCCTACTCCGATCCCATCCAGGAGGCCTAGAAAATTCCTGCGGGGCACCAGCCGGCCATGCCAGCCAGCGTCCTGGCTACCCGACCAGGCGGGGTGCCCGGGAGCTGCCGTCGGCGTGGCGAGGCGGAGCCCACCTCGAGGCCAGGGTCCCGAGGCAAGCTGAGCGCAGAGCGGCAGCGGCGGCTTTGAGTGAGCCTCGTTGAGCAGATCCCCATCCCCAGTGGCATGGCCTTGGCCCCACTTCGGCAGCGAGCGAGGGGGAGAAGCGAAAAGGAGAAGACCTTCTCAGAAGGCGGCGGGACTTCCTCAGAAGCCCTCGCGCCTTCTGAGAAGTTGTTTCTGTTTTCGAGGAAGGCTTTGAAAACTTCTCAGAAGGCCGGGGGACTTCCGAACCTTCTGAGAAGGCCTTCTCCTTCTCACTTCCCCCCCCCGCTCGCCGCCGACCACTGGCTGATGCACCCCCCTGGAGGGGGATGTATGCTCTGGAAGAGGAAAATGTACCAATACCACTACCCCTGCCTCTTCCTGGGCCTCTTGGGAGTCCCTCGTCGCCACCGCTGGATTCGCCTCGCAAGTCTGGTCGGAACGCACCCCAGGAGGGATCGGTGGAGCGGCGGTATACTTTTCGGTTTCCCCAAGGCTGTTCCCTTCAGGTCTCGCTGGGCCTCTCCCCAACTGAGGGGGGGGGGGGGGCTGAGATTCCATTGCCCAAGGGGAATTGGGATCAGCGAGTGGGATCGGGGGCTGCTAAAGCTGGCGGTGGACAAACCTCCCTTTCGTAAACCACCCTTTCGTGAAAACGGCCTGGGACCGAAACCGACGGACCCGGACCTGCAAAGAGGACGGCCGCGGCGCCCTCTCGCGAACCGAATACGGCAGATTCGCTACTCAACGTGTCAGGGTAGGAAGTCTATCAACAGCCGACCCAAGAGGAATTGAGATCAGCGAGTGCGATCGGGGGCTGCTAAGGATGCCCCTGGCCCAGGTTGCCCCCAGCTTTTTTGCTCCCTGCTGCTAGCTATCCTCCTCCTCCTCCTCCTCCTCCTCCCCTCCTCCTCCTCCTCCTCCTCCTCCTCCCCTCCTCCTAGTATCCTCCTCCTCCTCCTCCTCCTCCTCCTCCTCCTCCTCCACCTCCTCCTCCTCCTCCTCCTCCTCCTCCTCCTCCTCCTCCTCCTCCTCCTAGAGGCCCTCCGGGGCCCTGCGAGGGGCGCCGCCCGGGAGGCCGTGGGGGCCCCCTTGTGGAGGGCCTACAGGGGGCACCGTTGGGCCGGCGGCACTTCTGGCACGCAGGTCGGGCACGTCCCCGCCAGCAGGCGGACTTTGGACGGACAGAGGGAAGAGTCCAAACACTCCGTCCCCCGACTCTTCTTCCTACTGTCGGCTAAGGGGACATGCCCGACTTCATCCCGGGGGGGGCACCTCGGGCCAGCGGCACTTCCAGCAGAACCCGAGGGGAGAGGCCCCGACGCAGGCCGGAGCAGGCGGGCCGGAACGCCAGTGTCCGAGGGGCAGCGAGCGGCGGGCGGGAGGGAGCCTGCCACCGGGGACGCGGCGGCTTTTGGTTCGAGGCCAGTCACGCAATGCCACGGAAGTGGGCTCCAAGCACACACGGTCGGGGCCCTCATTGCTGATTGCAGGGGGCGTCCGAGCTGCTCGTGCGGCTATGTGGGCGACGAGAAGAACGGAGTCGTACGTGAGTGACATAGCGACCTTACGCCGCGGCTTACGAGGGCCGCCGGCGCGGCACGCTACATCAGAGACGAGGGCGCTCACGCGCGACCTTGCGCGGGCAGCTTAAGCGCCAATGTCGGCGCAGACGACCCCGTTTTGTTTCGTCGCTCATGCGTCGTCGTGGAAGTCCGGTTCTGAAACTCTGCATTGAAACTCGCACCAACCTGCTGTTCGATCCGCTGCCCCATTTGCCCGAGTCGTTGCCCGAATTGGCCCATCTGCTGCGCGAAGTCACCAGCATCGCCTGTACCAAAGGTGAAGCCGAACGGCATGCCGCCTGCGTTGAAGCCGGAAGGCATGCCAGAAGCACCGGGTGCAGAGGAGCGTGAACCGCTTGCGCCAGATTCACCTGCTCGATCTCGATTCGCGGAATCTGCGTCGTCCCACTGGAAATGACGACCGCAGTGCGTGCAGCGCATGTGATTACATCCCCAACTCTTCTCAATTGGAATGTTACACTTCGGGCATCGACGAACACCCCTTGAAAAGTTTGGGCTATCAGATTCGTCTGCACTTGCCGCACCAGATAGCGTCCATTTGTGTTCACACAGAAAACACATAGCAGAGTTTCGTCCTTGCTCTTGGTATGCCACGCCAACACATTCTGGCTTTGGGCACTCGACTACTGGATACTTAGCCTCCGCCACCAGCTTCTCTCGAAGACCTAACTTTCTCCACACGTCCGAACAATTTCGGCAAAAGTCCTTCGCGGTGTGTGCCGAAATGCTCGTCGAACAATCAGGGAAGGGGCACCGTATCCGTCACCGTGCTTGCACGATAGTGGAATGTTAGGACGCATGTTAATTTGCATGATCGGGTTTCTGCGGTGTTCCACGGACGTCACATCCCTGAAGCAGCCGCCCTCAAAAAAGCACCCCTGAAAGAATTTCTTTCCCACGCCCATCTCGGCCTATAGATAGTTCTCAGGCGATAAAACGCCGCCCAAACACGTCTGAACCATGTCGCCAGACCAGCTCAAGATGGACCAACGACTTCTCGAAGGCTCAAAGATGCCCCCGTTAGCTCACGAGATGCCCCAGGATTCTTCGAAAAGACGACGAACGAGGCATCCAGCGGGGCCCAGAGCCAGCGCAAAGAGTGTGTTGATGTTGCTGTTTGTTGTTTCCGCTTCCGAGGCTGATGCCCTCAGGACGGCTTTAGAGGTCCCGAAGACGAACCCGAGAGAAGGAGGGTTCAGCCGAGACGCTGCAGGAAAGCTGAGTAGAACCATGGCGCCAAGGACAGCCCCAAGACGCCCAAAAGGCCCCCAACAGGCTCCCAAAACGCCATCAGTGCCCAAGAGGCCTCGAAGAAGCCCCAAAGGTTCCAAGACGCATACAAAAAAGAAAAGTGGGAATGGAAGAAGAGGATGAGGAGAAGGAGGAGGACCACTGCAAACCCAAGACCCATCAACGATGTTGCGATACACCCTTCCTCCAAGTTCCCTCTTCACAGGTCCATACAAGGATTTATTTTTCACTCTGGGAAGTGCCCTGTTGGAAGACAACGGTTTGAAAATCCTGACCGTGACAACACACCATTCCTGGGACTTCAATGCCGCGACTCAACGTTACGCTTGCGTCCTGGCGATCCCGAGCCGTGCCAGAACACCGCTCCCGGGAACTAGACGCAACGACTCAACACCACTGCTTCGCCCTGGCAATCCTACGCCGTGCCCAAGCACCATTTCTGGGACGTCAACCATAAGAATGCTTGAAACTCCTGTAACAAGGTACCCAGGGACACACAAATGAATACACACACACATAACAGGATTCCCCATAGATTCCCATATGTTCTGGGTGTTTGTCTTCCCCCGCACTTCCCATAGTCTCCCATATTGCCCTGGGAGTCGACGATTAAGTGTGTCTGTGTGCTTCTTCCCCTCCTGAGTAGAATCCTAAGGCGGATGTGCGCGGCGCTAGAGCGAGAACGACGCTTTGAAAAAGGTACCGCACTGCACACGTGGAACTGCTGCAACTATGACGACGAGTGTGCACGGCGCGAACGCGAGCGCCACCTGTTCTTGAAAACAGCCCACCCGCCATCTGCGAAGCCCCTGCAACTCGTGGATGCGAACGTGTGCGGCACTGGAGCGAGAACGGCGCTCTGAGAGGGTGCAGCCCCCCACCCGAGAGCCGCGTGCTGGAAACTGCCACCTGCCCGCCCGCCATCCGCGACACTCTGGCAAAGTTTGGATGCGAGGGTACGCGGCGCTGCGGCGAGAGCCACATGCTCAAGACCGCTCACCCTCAGTCCGTGAAGCTGCTGCTGCTGCAAGCTTTGAGACGACGACGGTGCGCGGCGCTCAGTCGAAACCCGCATCTTGAAAACGGCCCACTCTCCATCCGTGAAGCTGTTTCAACGTGTTCAAAGCGAACGTGCGCGGCGCTAGGGCGGGAGGCACATGTTGAAAGCCACCTGCCCTCCATCTGTGAAACTGTTGCAAATCCTGAGCTTCAGAATCATAAAAATGGTGAAGAAACGGGGGCCGCCACAGGCAACTGAATATCTTTCTGGAGTGTCTGCATCATGCGCCCAGCTTCTTCTGCTAGATGCCTCGCCAAGCATTCCTCACAGCACATATGGGCACATGCAAGTGGCCAAAAGCGTTCAGACAGCCGCGCATTGCAGCATATAGCACAGCGTGTTACGTGTGTATCCCTTGCCTTCACATCTGCACAAAAATATTCGTGCAGACTGACAACAAATTCGCGCTTCTCCACAAACCCAACCGTTGACAGACCACACTCTTTCATAACTTTGCGAATATCTGCGACCGGCCATTCCATTAATTCATCAATCAAGGACGCCATGCCGGAACAAGATCGCTGTCAGTTCTGCGCCTTGAACCAAGCGCTACAGCATACGTAAACAACTACACACAAACGCGCACGCTTTTCCTCCGAAGCACCAATGACTCCAATCGGCGGCGCAGCAGGTAAGCCAAGGCGCGCGCAAATGAACACCCGCACGCAGACACACACACACACACACAATCAAACAAACAAACAAACAAACAAACAACCAAACAAACAACAAACAAACAAACACACGTGTTTGACGTCGCGGCCCTGCGCGCAGAGACAGGGCGGAGAAACACACACACACACACGCGCGCGCACACACAAACACAAGCGAACAAATAAACAAAAAAACACCCAGACGCCAGACCCCCAAAAAACAGATCAGGGAGCCGCCAGGGAAAACAGCATGTTCATATGAGCACGTGAAGAAATGAGATCTGACAGGGAGCCTACGAGGCAGGGGGGGAGGCTACCGACTTGGCGCTTGAAACTCAAAGAACTGCCCTACAACCGTCCTCAGAAACACCAAACCCACAGGCCACAGCGCCCGCCATGATTCCGGAAACGTGAGCAAGCACAGCAGATTACGCCCCAGCCACCCCGTGGAGCAACGCACGGATTTCAACGACTTCTACGCCCACCCGGGTCACCTGACTCCATGCACCGCGCCCCGCGATGCGCGACGCGCGGCCGCCTTCGCGCCCTCGCGCCCTCGCGCCGCCCCCCCGGAGAGGGGCCGCTCTGCAGCCCGAGCCGCGACGCGCGAAGCGCGCTTGCCTTCGCGCCCCTGGGCGTGCCCCAGCCTAGCGCCTGTGCGTTGGGAGCTCGCCCTGCCTCTGCGACGGCTTCCCCCCGCTCGGTCGCCTCACTCCCGCGCAGGCCCCTCAAATAAAAAAAAAAAAAAACAAAAAAACACAAACAAAACAATCAAAACAAACAACAAAAACACCAAATAAAAATAAACAGACAAAAAAACAAAAAAAAACAAAAAAAAAAAATACAACAAGTCAGAAAACAAAAAAACAAATCAAAGAAATAGAAAGAAAAAAAACAACACCAAAATTCACAAAAAAAAAAAAAAAAAAACTCAATAACAACAAGCTCCACGGAAAAATCTGTGTAAATTTACACAATGTAAAGTAAACTAAAAAACAGAAAATAGAACAATAAAAACTATTAAAAAAACGAAGATAACACTAAAAAAAAAGAAAAAATAACAGACAAAAAAAAAAAAAAAAAATCAAGAAAGAAAAATAGAAAATAAACACTCACGAAAAACAAATAATAAAAAGAAGTCAGAATAGAGAAACAGAAAAAAAAAAAAAAGAACAACAAAAAAATATAGAATAAAACGAAGAAATATCAGAAAAACAAAAAGCTAAAATAAAAAAAAAAACTCACGATAAGAGAAAAATAAAAAAAAAAAAAACGAAAAGAAAAAAAATGCAACTAAAAAAAAAACTGCCAGCAAGCCTGCAAAAGACACGAGCGCGCGCGCCCCCCGCCCCCGCTCCACAGGCTCGGACCGTGACCGCGCCCGCCGGCGAAAACTCGCTCACTCACTCCCTCACCCATGCCATCCGCCGGAGCGCGTGGGCGAAAGAAGCGACGGCCAGCCTGTTCTCGCCGCTCTGCAGGAGCGCCGACCAAAGA
The DNA here is from genome assembly GCA_963575745.1 of Prorocentrum cordatum. Taxonomy (NCBI): domain Eukaryota; class Dinophyceae; order Prorocentrales; family Prorocentraceae; genus Prorocentrum; species Prorocentrum cordatum. The sequence goes on along the minus strand of CAUYUJ010014451.1, from coordinate 22,945 downwards.
GCGGCCTGGGAGCCTCGAGCAGCGTCGGATCGAATCGCCTGGGGGTCCGGTGGCGAACCCGGCGGGAAAGGCCCGGGGGGGGGTTGGGCGGGCCTTCGCAGCAGGCTCCGAAGGCCCAAGGCCTTCCGAGAAGTCGTGCAGCCTCCTCCGAGGGCGCAGACGACGTCGCAGCAGGCCGCAGGGCTTCTGAGAGGCCCCGCCGGGTGCCGGGCAGGCCTGCGTGCCCCCCGCGTCGCCGATGGGGGAGCTCGGCGGGCGCCGCGCCACTTTGGAGAACCTGGCTGGGGCGCCAGCTCCTGCGAGGACTCGTGCCTACGCGCGAAGATTCTCCCACCTAACCAGCCTCGAACGTATCCCTATCCCTAAGATGGGCGAGCAAAAAGCGAGGACATTCTTAGGGATAGGCCCTCAGAAACTGAGGGAATCCTTAAGATCGGCATCGAGGTGAGGTGACGTCAAGCATAGGGATAGGGATATGTTTCAAACTGGTAACCACCCGCACCGCAGCTCGCGCCGGTTGCCTCGGCTCGAGCGCCGCGCTGGCCCAGTTGCAGCGACCTGAACTGGAAACTTCGGCGAGCACCGGTTCGCTGCCCCCCTGTTCGCCATCCCTCCCCCATCCCCCTGGGAAACGTTCACACCCCAGCTAGACGGGTGACGCCCCAGCGGGACAGACCAGAGTCCATCGAGCCAGACCCCAAGACAGACCAAACCCCAACGGACTGCACAACAAAGACCAAACACACGACACGGAACACCAAACATACGACACACAACACCGAATGCCAAACGTTAACTCTGCACACAAAATATCAAGCAAGGAACGCTAAGCACACACACACACCAAACACACAACACCAAGCACTACAGACACCAAACAATAAAATACACCACACCTGATATTATACCAGACTGCGCTGACTCTAAATGGGCATGGTGGAAGACTTTCAACTACTACTACAAGGAACTTTAAATCCGCCACCGTGCCTTGTGAACGCTGGGGCGTGTTTGAATGCTCCTCTGCTGTCTGGTAATTCCCCAAACAGTGCTTGCATCACTAGGGGTTCTTACTTCGGTTAACCATCCCGGGACCTTCGCCGCCAAATCGCCGCCGTGCCGCCCGTCGCCGCCTGTCGCCGCCCGTCGCCGTCGCCGCCCGTCGCCGCCATCCCCGCCCGTCGCCGCGCGTGCCGCCCGTCGCCGCTCGTCGCCGCCCGTCGCCGTCGCCGCCCACCGCCGCCATCCCCGCCCGTCGCCGCCCGTGCCGCCCGTCGCCGCCCGTCGTCGCCCGTCGCCGTCGCCGCCCGTCGCCGCCATCCCCGCCCGTCGCCGCCCGTGCCGCCAGTCGCCGCCCGTCGCCGTTGCCGCATCGCACACATTGCACTGCATAGATTGCCTTACATGGCTTGCATCGCATACATTGCACGACGAATATTGCACCGCATTGACTGCATTACATAGGTTGCATCGCATACATTGCACCACATAGATAGCATCGCATACATTGCACATAGGTTGCATCGCAGACAGTGCACCACATAGATTGCACCGCAAAGATTGCATTACATTGGTTGCATCGCACACATTGCACCACATAGATTGCACCGCATAGATCGCATCACATAGGTTACATCGCATACATTGCACCACATAGGTTGCACCACATAGATTGCATGATATCGGTTGCATCGCAGATATTGCACCACATATATTGCACCGCGTCTATCTATATATATATATATATGGTTACAGCGCCCTCTGAGATCTACCTTTCAAACATGAATGTACATTTCCTTTTGTATACAAATGAAATAACAATCAACTCATTTAATCTATTTAACTATTTGATTAATTTAATTCAATTAATTCCTTTACTTTATTATTTAATTTATTTTAATTCATTTAATTTATTTAATTTTGATACACCTTCATCTGCCAAGGAGGTGACAGAGGGAAGGGGTTCCCAGGGCCATTAAAAATTAAATAAATTAAATAGATTAAATAAATTAAATAAATTAAATAATTCCTTGCGTTTTTTTTTTGCATTTACAATAGGAAACCTATTGTGCAATAAAAAACACAGGAAATCATTTAATTCATTTAATTTATTTAATTTATTTAATTTATTTAATTTATTTAATTTTAATACACCTCCATCTGCCGAGGAGGTGACAGGGGGAAGGGGTTGCCAGGGCCATTAAAAATTAAATAAATTAAATAAATTAAATAAATTAAATAAAATAAATAATTCCTTGCGTTTTTTGCATTTACAATAGGAAACCTATTGTGTAATAAAAAACACAGGAAATCATTTAATTTATTTAATCTATTTAATTTATTTAATTTATTTAATTTATTTAATTTTAATACACCTCCATCTGCCGAGGAGGTGACAGGGGGAAGGGGTTACCAGGGCCATTAGAAATTAAATAAATTAAATAAATTAAACAAATTAAATAAATTAAATAATTCCTTGCGTTTTTGCATTTACAATAGGAAACCTATTGTGTAATTTAAAACACAAGGAATCATTTAATTTATTTAATTTATTTAATTTATTTACTTTATTTAATTCCAATACACCTCCATCTATCGAGGAGGTGATAGGGGGAAGGGGTTATCAGGGCGATTAAACAGTAAATAAATTAAATAAATTAAATAAATTAAATAAATTAAATAGATTAAATAAATTTAATAACGTAAACAAATTAAATAAATTAAATAAATTAATTAAATAAATTAAATAATTCCTTGCGTTTCTGGCAGTTACACTAGGAAACCTATTGTGTACAATAAGAACCTATTTTGGAATAAACACGCAGGACATTAAAAGGAACATGCGATTGGAAGTGTCGGCGATGCAATGCCAAGAGAGATTTGGATGATTTTCCTATGCACCACGCGCACCAGCTCGTCAGTATCCAAAGGACAACATAATGGAGAGAGCATGATTCAATAGCTATTTGACATGACATGTCCCATGGCTTTCCATTTGTCATCGTGTTCGTTCCAATACTTCCACTGGAACTCTCTCGTATACAAATCTACAATGTCATCGCGCGCTTTCATCGTTTTTGGTACTCCATTGTTTTTCAAAAGACCCCATACTCGATCAATAATCTGAGTTCCTTTCTTAACCCATCGCTTGACAAATTTAACATTCGACGTCCCCAATAGATTTGTCTTGAGATAATCCAACGGCAATCGGTGGCACCATCGCGCAGCATACACTGGTCGAGGCCGCTTGTGCTTGACAGCGTCGACGACTACACCAGGCACCTTGGTGAATCGGTAAGCTCTGGCCCCGTCGCTGTGTAGAATGATTTTGCGCCGCTTCAGGAACTTGTCGCATATGGGTTTCCATTCTGCTTTTGAGATTGGCCCCGAAGATGCGAATGAACCTTTTCCTTTGCCGTGCGCCTTTGCTTTAGTGGTTTTTGATTTCATCTTTACCAATGCCAAAACTTCGGCGGTCGCCTCTGGTTATCAGACCGCAGCATTGCACCCAGGTAATTCGCATACCATCTTTACTTTTGGCTCCTCGAACAGACGTCTCATCCACTTCCACTTCCGTCCATTTCTGTTGATCTCCAAAAACCATTTTTGATTGCTGCCGCAACACATAGCGACGAACAGCCCGAAGCCATCTTTTGTTCACGCGCTCTATAACCTTTTCTGACATACCAGTTATTAAATGCATCTTCCCCGACGGGATGCCCGCTGCTCTACCGAACAAAACTTGAGCTTGCTCATTCAATGAAATTTTACGACTGCCCCATCCTAAATTGAATATCGGATGGCACGAGTGTGGATACACGAATTTATTGCAGCATTTTGCGTTACATCGATGAACCCATCCTCTTTTCTCAACGCGTCGCAGGGGCTTCAGCGAAGCGCTGCCACACAGAGGGCACACGCCTTCGAAGTTTTTCAACAGACCAATGCTACGAAGATGTTCGATGGTTTGGCGCTCAGTCATCTGCGCCAACCTGGTCAAATTCATGCACCATTCTTGAGAACGGCATCCTCTGCTCGTTGTGTCTACTTTCTGGCCAATAGGCACGTATGGAACTTCCTTGGGAACGCGTCTCAAACCGCCCGCTTTGTTTTTGAAGTTGGGTAGCTTCCCACATAACAGTCTGCCTTGGCCACGCTTCGGCGATGGATAAGAATGATGCGAAGGCGACGGCCTGCGCAAAATCAACCGCTTTGCACCCGCCTCCAAATCGAGTAAAATATTCTCTGGGGCATTCCCATCCAATGGGAAGTCCGTGACCTGGAACAGAACGAGGTGTTTCCTGTCTATCGCTGCGTCCCAAGCTCTTGCCCGCACGGCGCGCTCCACTGTGCACTTCACATCACCATCAATAACTGTATAATTTCCTCCTTCACCGACATACAGTGCCACGCAGTGCGGGGCGCCTTTGTTCTCTGAGTGCGTCAAATACCACCCCCTTGTTAATTCTTCTTCAGACATGCGCACTGGAATAAGATGCACGTCACACACCGTCGCTGCTTGTCTGTACGGTCGTACTTTCCTTTCCATGGCATCACTGTTATCTTCGTTGTTTGCTGATGCCTTTGCTGCAATGGCGCGCACTGTCGCAGTCGCGCGCGCAATGGCAGCCAGCGCGCAGTTGCCTGGCCTCTTCAGCACATCAGGCAAAGGCTCCTGTACTGCTGTTGAAGACCCTTCAGCGAAAATCGTGTCCATGAATGAATTGCGGGACTTGCGCGCGATCTTCACGCGATAACCAGTGGCAAGTAGAATCGCCTCCTCGGATTCCTTCGCGAACTCCTCATCATTGGACAATACGTTCGGGTCCGTCATGATCCCGTCGAAGTGCAGGCTCAGGTGTGCTGGCCGACTGCACCTTCCGAGTACGAAGCGCACCCAGGCTTCCAAGATGTAGTCCTCCACCGAAGTCCAAGTATAGAACCATGCAGTTGCTGCGGGGTTCTGCTTCTCCTGGGCATCTAACACACATGTTGCAAACATTCTGGGTTTATCGATGCTGCTAACCATCGCAGCAAAAATCCTTCTTGCTCAAGAAGCTTCAAGAAAAGATTTGTCGACAATTCCTCTGGTATCTTGCCTCCGTTCACCACCGTGATGCAAACGCGCTTACACTGTTCTGGAAGAAGCCTAAGTTGCCGAAATACGTCGTCTGCGTTCGAAGCCACCTGCTCGATCGCTTTGAAGGGTGCAGCTGGGTGGTCAATGAGAACATTAACTCTTTTGCTTATTTGCCACGCTAAGGTGTACATCGTCTTTACAATATCCCAATCTCGTTTGTTCGGAACGGCAATGTGCTTAGATGCGTTGCTGATGGCCTGCACCCCACTGCCGTCCACGTATCGTCTGGACCTCTGTTCTACCTTGCGATGGTAATGCGTTTCAAGTGTATACTCAGCGAGAACAATTCCATCCTGGCCAGAGCTGCAGTTCGAAAGATGATCTGCAAGCTTGGACAAGGCGTGCTCTTGGCGTTGTAACTTTTCCGCTTTACTCTTGCATTCATCCCGCAGCTGGGCAGCTCGTTGAGGAGGCTTACCTTTCTACTTCGGCACGTGATATTCTGCCAGCTGTAATAAATACGAATGCAATGTCGTGGAATTTTTGCGTCGGCTTGCTCCCATGGCATACTCCACGAGATCCCTCGACAGAATGTTCTCCTGGAGCTTGACGATGTCCTCCGCGCACTCTGTCGGAGCCAGCGATTGCATTGTCCCCTGGAAACAGGCTGCTGGCATGTACGCAATGTTGCCCTTCTGTCCGATCCCATTCTGAATGTCCGCCACCGTGTCTCTGGGCACGGTGCGGGCGTGTCTTCAGAGGGACCTGAACCTTCCGCGGCTAGATAGCCCCAGGGTATCCCAGAAGGCCTCGAAGAAGCCACAAGAGACCTACAAGAAGCTACCACAAATACCTACACTGCCTTCAAGCGGACCCCGAAAAGCTCTCCGCGACATCCCAGCGAACACCAAGGAAACCTATGATACACAACCCAAACAGAGCGCGGAGTGGGCCGAAGGCCAGTGTGATACAACCTCTTCTGAATTAGCCGATTAAACTCCTTTCGCCTTGTCGCTGGAGGACCAGTCACAAGCCCAACGCCCAGCTTGTTCGAGAATTCCTCCACCGTGACAGAGTCGATGCAATTGTCTAGCATCACAACAGCTATGCGCATCGCGAGCTTCTCATCTTCACCTTGCGCTGCGGCAATGGGATCAAATGGCGGCGGCGGCGCAGCGCTCGCTAGTGTGCCTCCTGCGCCCTCATCAGTTCCGCTTGACACTCCTGTGGCCGCTTCCACGCAGCTCTTCGTAACACCACCGTCGCCGCCCTATCGGGCGCGGCCAACCCGACCCCTCAGCAAATCATGCGCTTCCATGCCGCGCCCCTCGCTCCCCAAGAGAATCTCTTGGAACCTCGCGGTGGGCACTTCGCGGAAGGGCGCGGTGTGCTAGGGGTCGGTTTGGCCACCCCCGACCTCTGCGTAATCCTCGATGATTTGCAGACTGTCATCTTTCGTGTGCTTTCGCATGAAGCCGTGGAGTATCTGCCGCAGCGCTAGCGCCGCAGGTGCCGACTTCAAAACGTCCTTCAACTTAGGGTCCTTGCAGAAGATACTTTTGTTCGACGCATTGGGAATGGCAGCCACGAGATCGGGGGGCAGGAGCTTGGCCTTGAGAATCACCACCCAAGAACGACGATGGATACTGTCTACGCTCGGCAGCGTTACACCAGTAAACTTGATCAATTTGTTAAGTTCCAGCCTCTTCCATCCATATAATGAAACTAAATGCGTAACAATGCAGTAAGGTAACCGTGCAGCAATGGGATCAGCAGAAATATGCTTCTTGTAAAGATCTTCTCGAAAACCATGTTTGGAATTCTCCACTGCTTCTTGTCCGGTGGTGATGAGCTTGTGGACCAAGGTCTCTGCTTGCTTCCGAAGTTCGTGGTCGTCGTAGTATACGTTTGTATCTAGGAAGGCATGCAAGCCAGAGAACGCGTTGTCTATGAGGTGCGTCAGCAAAGATTGTCCCACCCCGCCAGGGCCGACAGTCCAAAAACAACGATCGATATTCATTCCTTGCAAAACAAGACACATTGCTGCTAGTTGACAGTCAAGGGCGTGTGAGTTGCCCCAAAAAGTTGACGATAAGAATCGCTGGACTGTTTGTCGCGCGTCAGCGAGGACGGGGTCATGGAGATTATGTGGTATGTGGATGTAGACGTTCTGGCACGGCGTCTTGTCCACGGAAGTAACGCACCCGCTGGCGTCGAATATGAGACACGCATCACCGAAGCAGGCGCCCGAGGACGCCTGACGAGGTGAGCCGCACCACTCTGCGTAATGTTTGATTATCTTGGTGCCCAGCAGCTCCCTCTGCAATGTTACAGAAATTCGCTGCGCCGTCTTGGCGAAGAAAGGGCCCTGCTCCAACTGCTCCTCAACGGCTTCGCCAGGGGGGCCATCGGCTCCACCAGCAAATGCGTCTTCTTCTTGATCCTCGCGCGCAACTCCTGGCTCTGCCTCATGATGCCTCCCTTGGCCAGATATGCTTCTCGACGCACATCCTTCGCAGTGGCGGAGGAAGTCGAGATCTGACATGTTCAACTTAGATCTCATGCCCTTGAACTGCTCAACGAACGCCTCGTCCGCCATTGGCTGCCACTTGTGCATCTGCAAGAACACGCCTTCAACTTGCAAGAGCGATCTCCTGCATATGGCTAGAACGCCCTCGGAGATGAGGCCTTCGAACGGGCGCCAGGACCCGTCGCAATACATGTAGAGCACGCCGTTGTGTGCGCGCAGGACATCACCGCCGAGCAGTACATGTAGAAGTAAACAATGTTCGCGTAGACCAACGTCGCATGGGCGGCATCTATGAAGAGCGAGCGCGGCAATGAGCACGCGTCGTACATCACTCCCCAGTTCGCGGCACGACGCTTCGACCAATTGGTTCCATGCGTCGGTCAACGACTGGATGGAATCACCGCGTTGTTGCACTGACTTTCGCATTGTCCTCCTGGCCTCTTCTCCGCTCTTGTCGTACGCCGCGAGCAGGTCGACCGTCGACTCGCCCTCTCTTTTCTGGCGTTTGCGAGACACCTGTGACTCTGCGATGTGTTCCTCTCTTGCCGCGGCCTCCTGGATCGACTCGTCAGGGAGGTCGCATGGTGCGGCATCTTCATCTTCCACGTCTTCATCGCCTGCCACTTCAATGCTGTAGGGGTCGCCGAAATCCATGTGGATTATCCCGGAAGAATAGATGATAATGAAAAAACGGGCGCTTGTCCTCTCCACGCTCTGCACGAATGTAGTGAGCGTAGTGGCAATCCGTTCGTTGACGTTGCCGTCGTCAACGATCTCCACCTCGGGCTCGTGCGTCATCCTGGGGAACCGCACGGTGAAAGCATGGCCTGACATGCCCGCCACGGGCGATACTTCCAGGCACACGCGGCAGGCGCCTGACCAAAGTAAATTCGACCATCTTTGACGCCGTTCGAACTGCAACTGCGGAAACGAGACCTGCCCTCGCCCAGTGCAGACACGGTGCGCCAACACGTTGAAGTACGCTACTGTCAGCGGCGCTCGAACTTCCCATGTTGGACAGATGGAAGCCCATGCGTCGTCCGCAGCTGCGGTGGCATTCAGTAAACACGTCCCCATATCAGACAACGACAACTCCGCGTCGAAGACCCTCTCTGTCTGGCGCAGGGCGTCGGGAATGAAATTGATGACGTTCTCCGAAACATCTCCGCTCTCCCTCTCGATGTCCGAACAACCGCGCGCGCTGCCCCCCGCCACCGTCACGCGGTAAGGGTTTCTCTCGGGCGACGCGCCGCCAAAGTCGAGCCGAGCCTCAGCGCAGCCCTCGATGCCAGCCGCGCTCTCTCTGACCTGGTCATTCGTGGCGGCGCGGCCTTTCTTGCCCGCGCGGCCATGACGGTTCTTCTGCCAGCGCTGGGGGGCGTCGAGGAAGTAGGGCTGCTCGTTCGTCTCGCGAATGATGGCGTCGAGATCGTCCAGATCCACGGGGTTGGTTGGGGCGCGCTGGGAGGCACTGCGCTGCTGCTTTTTCTTCTTCTTCATCATCTGCGAGGGGGAGTTGGACGACGGCTCTCGATCGCCCTTTCCAGAGTCACCGAACAGATGCTGCCACCATGCCTTCGCCGCAGCGGGCGCAGCTCTCAAGTGCCCACTGGCTTGCTTCACTTCGTGTCCTGGCTCATTGTGGATGTAGCCCCAGGCCGGCTTAGGAAAGAGCACGGCGTTCGTGAACCGCAGGTCCACGCACAAGTCGTTCCATGTTGACTTGCCCATTGACAGGAAGCTCGTCGTGGGTGACACCGCAGCGACGCCGTGCGGCGTTCCATCGATGGTCTCGGCGGCGGAGTCGACGCCCATGTCGCACGGCAACAAAGCTGCAACCTGGCAATAATTGTTATATTGTCTTTGTTGTTTTTTGAATGTGTTTGATGTTTTGATTTTGTTTGATGTCATTTTGTTGGCTGTAACCTGGAAATACGACCTCGAAGCGTCGTCGCGCAGCATTACATCGATGGTCTCGGCGGTGGAGTCGGCGCCCATGCCGCACGGCAACGTGGCTGCATTCGGATCGGTGGAGCTGAACTTGTTGTAGATGTCACGCAGGTCCTCCAGGCCCTCGGCATCAAAAGTGATTGAATTTGAATCATCGACATTGATCGGGCGAGCTGTCCTCGAACGTCCCCGCAATGCAGGTGCTGTAGTATCCAAATCGGGCAACCCGTCCGAATCTGCACGCGCAGTCCGCGGATGAGACAGTGACCTGGATCTCTGGGACGCACGAGGTGAATCTGAGAAATGGATGAACGTGTTCCTCACGCACAACATATGTGCGCAGTCGCAGGCTCGGTACTGAAAGAATGCGAAATGCGAAATTGCAAACCTCAGCGTTGACTGACTTGAGCCTGCAAAGCGAATGATAACCTGGTCCTGTTGTGGGTTTCGTTGTAGCTCCTGTTGTGGTTCCTGTTGTGGTCTCTGGTGTGTTTCCTACTGTGACTCCTGTTGCGATTACTGTTGTGGCCCCTGTTGTGGTTCCTGTTGTGGTTCCTGCTGTGGTTCTTGTTGTGGTTCTTTGTTGTGGTTTCCGTTGTGGTTCCTGTTGTGGTTCTGGATGGGACGACACCAATCCAACAATTTTTTCAAAAAACAAAAAATTGTGGCGCGGGTGCCAACACAAATAATGGGCGGGTCTTGTTGTGGCTCCTGATGTACTTCTTGCTGTAGGTCTGATGTGGTTCCTGTTATGGGTCCCGTTGTGGTTCTGGTGTGGTTCCGTTGTGGTTCTTCGTGTGGCTTCCGTTGTGGTTCCTGTTGTGGTTCCTGTTGAAGTTCTTGCTGTGGTTCTTGTTGTGGTTATTGTTGTGGTGCCAGCTGTGGTTCCTGTTGTGGTGCTGGGGAGGGGGGCAATTAAAAACTTGCGTAATGTTTATGTAGTGCAGACATGCAACATAAGGCTTGGACCAAGGTCGACGGAATACGATATGTCCGGCTGCAACTACAATCTGAAGATAATCTTCCGCCGCGTTCCACTCCACTTCATCTTTATCTCCCTCCTTCCTGCTCACCCTCATCCTTCCTCCTCCTCCTCCTCCTCCTCCTCCTCCCCCGCTCCCCATATGCTAATTCCACGCTTCCGCCAGCTTCCTGCAACGACAATATGAAGATAATCTTCTGCCGCATTCCACCCCACTTCATCTTTATCTCCCTCGTCTCTGCTCACCCTCCTCCTTCCTCCTCCTCCTCCTCCCCCGCTCCCCTATGCTAATTCCAAGTTTCCGCCAGCTTCCGCAAGCAACAGAATTGTCAGCCGAAGTTGCACTCCCACGCATCCCACTCCACTTCATCTTTATCTTCCTCCTCCCTCCTCCTCACTCCTCCTCCTCCTCCCCCCCCCTCTTCCTCCTCCTCCTCCTCCCTCCTCCCGCGCTCCCCTATGCAAATTGCAAGCTTCCGCCAGCTTCCGCAAGCATCAGAATGCTTCCGCCAACTTCCGCCAGCTGCGGCGGAGTGCTTGGCGAAGATACCTTCAGAGAGTCGGAAGATCCCCAAAAAAAATGCCACCCCGAGCATGGTCCTCGAAATTCCAGCCCCATGCCGTTGGGCACAGGGCTAGAGTTTCGAGAACCATGCTCGGGGGGGCATTTTTTTACACACGTGGATGTGTTTTCCTCCTCCTCCTCCCTCCTCCTCCTCCTCCCCCGCTCTCCTATGCTTATGGCAAGCTCCCGCCAGCTTCCGCAAGCATCAGAATGCTTCCGCCAGCTGCCGCCAGCTGCGGCGGAATGCTTGGCGAAGAAACCTTAAGAGAATCGGAAGATCCAAAAAAAATGCCCCCCCGAGCATGGTCCTCGAAATTCCAGCCCCATGCCGTTGGGCACAGGGCTAGAGTTTCGAGAACCATGCTCGGGGGGGCATTTTTTTACACACGTGGATGTGTGTTCCTTCTCCTCCTTCCTCCTCCTCCTCCTCCACCGCTCCCCTATGCTAATTGCAAGCTTCCGCCAGCTTCCGATGCCGATGCTCGGGGGGGGGGGGGATGAATGCTAGAAGGCTGGCGAAGCGGGAAATGGAGAAAGAGAGAGAAAGAGAGATGAAGAACGAGAGGTAGATAACACGAGGACGAACGAACTAAGACAATAATCAGATAATATGACAACGCAGAGAGATGGAGGAGCGCTTCCACTCGATAGAAACCATATGAAAACGGCGAGGTCCGCCACAATTCCCCGACCTCGAGAGTTAAGGAATGGAGGAAGGAGCGAATAAGAAGACGGTAAAAAGAAGAAGAGGGAATAAAGCCAATCAAGACGAGAAAGGTAGATCACAGAGGGCGCTGTGAGCATATATATATATATAGGTAGATAGATATGTGTGTGTGTTGCATGACATAGGTTGCAGCGCATACATTGCACCACAAATGCATCGCATAGGTTGCATTTCATACATTGCACCACATATACTGCACCACATAGATTGCAAGAACCTACCGTTTGGGGTCCACACTGGCTAACCTGTTTCTTTCATGTGTTGTATTGCCGAATTCTCCCTTGCTAGCAAGATCGTTCCGAACATCCCCCATTCTTGCAGCGCCGATTGGGGGCAATCCCACAAAGAAATGACCTTTTGAACAACGAGTTCTGGCCGGGGCGGCCGAAAACGGCCAAGCATCCAAAAACACCCTAAACAGCCAATAACCAACAACCAACAACAACAAAACTGATCGGGAAGCGCCGATGTGGCAAATGGGTTGCTTGAAGTAGGACAACCGAACACCCGACCCCCTCTTCCACAAGCAAAAACCCTCTGTGCAAGCACGGTTTGGGGAACTTGATTATGTGTATCGAGAGAATGGGAGAGAGAGAGAGAGAGCGGGAGAGAGAGAGAGAGAGAGCGGGGAACTCGATCATATGTATAGAGAGAGAGGGAGAGAGAGAGAGAGAGAGAACACAAAAAGACAAACGCACACGCCTCCGGGGAACCGGTCGTGATCCAGGTGGCCAGCTCCCGGCCAGCACCACCTCCCAGCATCAGCCCCATGGAGTTGAAGCCGCAGTTGTTGTAGAAGCCACGCACCTCGGCGAACCCCCTCCTGCCCCTTCGTCCGTGCCCTCCTCCTCCTCTTCCTCCTGCTCCTCCTCCTCCTCCTCCTCCTCCTCCTCCTCCTCCTCCCCCCTCCTCCTCCTCCTCCTCCTCCTCCTCCTCCGCCTCCTCCGCCTCCTCCTCTTCTTTCTCTTCCTGATTCTGTTGCTGACCCTCGTCCTCGTCCTCCTCGTCCTCCTCCTCCTCGTCCTCCTCCTGCTCCTGCTCCTGCTCCTGCCTCTCCTCCTCCTCCTCCTCCTCCTCCTCCTCCTCCTCCTCCTCCTCCTCCTCCTCCTCCTCCTCCTCCTCATCGTACTCCTCATCATCATCAGCAGCATCAGCATCATCCTCCTCCTCCTCCTCATCCTCCTCCTGCTCATGTTCCTGCTCCTGCTCCTGGTCCTCCTCCTCCTCCTCCTCATCCTCCTCCTAATGCTCCTGCTCGTCCTCCTCCTCCTCCTCCTCTTCCTCCTCCTCCTCATCCTCCTCCTCATCTTATTATTATTAGTCTTCTTCTTATTATTAGTCTTATTATTCTTCTTACTATTTTTAGTATTATAATTATTAGTAGTAGCATTCTACTTAGTCGCATTGTTATTATTTGTATTGGTATTAGTGTTATTCGTCTTAGCGTTCTTATGATTAGTCTTATGAGTCGGATTATTCTTAGTAGTATGTCTCTTCTTATTATTAGTATTGCTAGCATTCGTATGCGTAGTGCTATTATTCTTCTTCGTCTTCTCATTAGTATCATTATTCTTATTCGCATTAGTATTCGTATTAGTATTATCAGTATTACTACTAGTATTATTAGTATTAGTAGTGGTAGTAGTAGCAGTAGTAGTAGTAGTATTGGTATTAACATTAGTATCGCTAGTATTATTAATAGTAGTCTTATTATTATTAGTAGTACTCCTCCTCCTCCTCATCCTCCTCCTCCTCCGCCTCCTCCTCCTCCTCCGCCTCCTCCTCCTCTTCCTCCTCCTCCTCCTCCTCCTCCTCCTCCTTCTCCTCCTCCTCCTCATGTTCCTCATCCTCCTCCTCCTCCATCCTCTCCTACTCTCTCCTCCTCCTCCTCCTCATCCCCCTTCTCGCTCCTCCTCCCTCTTCATCTCATCCTCCTCTCATCCTCCTCCGCCTCCTCCTCCTCCTCCTCCTCACTCCTCCTCCTCCTCCTCTTCCTCCTCCTCCTCCTCCTCCTCCTCCTCCTGCTGCAGCGCCCAGTCGGACCGTGCACAGTGGCCCGAAGCTTGCGTTGGCTGAGCACGACTTGCATTATAATGCTGCGCTAGGTGCCTGGCGGTGCCGCGACTGTAATGCTTCAGCGTCGTCGCAGTCTACCCTCAAAGGCCTGCGAAGCGGTGCTGCCAGGCAGTGCCGCCCGACTGCCATCCAGAGGTGGAGAGCGCAGCTGCTCTTCGCTGAGAACCTGGGGTCGACCTCCGAATCGTCCAAAGCCGCCTCTGCTGCCCTTGCCCTGGCCGAAGATCCCTTGGGTCCTGGGGTGCCCCACGTCCCTCCTGTGGTCCTCGTTCCGCCTCCTCCTCTGCCTCCTGAAGGAACCACTGGCCAGGGCACCGATGGGCTTGAAGTCTTCCGTGAGTTGAATCACAGGCCAGTTCGACATGACCGAACAATTGTTTGCCTGTCTTGTACTTGTTTCCTTATTTTGCCCCCAGGGCATTGTCGTGGCTTGAAGCGGTGCCGCACGAGCTCGTGCCGACCGTGCTGTGCAGGCTAAGAAGCTGTTGAATGCTGAGCGCGGGAAGCACCCCACAACAGGTGACCTCCTCGATCTTGTGCCTGCCGTGCCGCGGCAGGGCGTTGCCGCCACTGCAGCCTCATCTCGTGGGGACGGGGCTCGGGCGGAGGACCACTCGGGGGGGGGATCCGACTCTTCAGACTACCTGGGGCTGGCAGAGGCCCCAGTTCCTGCTTCAATGTAGCTGCCGTGGCGGCCTGCCGCCGTGGCTCGGTCGCTCTCTTGCGGCCCGCAGTGCCTACCTGGCCCTGCCTTCCCAGCGGAGTGGTAGGCTCCCCAGCTTATCGCTCTGCCCTCCCCTTGTCATCAGCGCTGCGCTAGTCACTGGCACGCGCTTCCGCTGCCTCGCTCGATCGCTCCCTCATCCTCCTCCTCCCCCTCCTCGTCCCGCTCCTGCTCCTGCTCCTCCTCCTCCTCTTTCTCCTCCTCCTCTTCCTCCTCCTCCTCCTCCTCCTCCTCCTCCTCCTCCTGATCATCATCATCATCTCCTTCAGCATCATCAGCAGCAGCATCATCAGCAACATCATCAGCATCATCAGCATCATCAGCAGCATCATCATCATCATCAGCATCATCATCATCAGCAGCAGCAGCAACATCATCAGCATCATCAGCATCATCATCCTCCTCATCATCAGCATCATCATCAGCAGCAGCATCCTCACCATCGTCATCATCATCATCAACATCATCATCATCAGCAGCATCATCATCAGCATCATCATCACATCGTCATCATCATCATCAGCAGCATCATCACCAGCATCAGCATCACCATCACCACCACCACCACCAGCATCGTCATCATCACCATCATCATCATCACCATCAGCATCATCATCATCACCAGCATCATCAGCATCATCATCAGCAGCATCATCAGCATCATCATCCGTTTCGTCCTCCTCCTCCTCCTCCTCCTCCTCCTCCTCCTCCTCCTCCTCCTCCTCATGTTCCTCATCCTCCTCCTCCTCCTCACTACCTCCTCCTCCTCCTCCTCCTCCTCCTCCTCCTTCTGCTCCTCATTCTCATCATCCTCCTCCTGCGCATGTTCCCCCTGCCCATCCTCTCCCTGAACTGAACCATTCCCATGACCCCCCCTCCCTCCACCTCCCCAATCCTCCCCTCCACTCCCACGCCGCCATCCCCTCCATCCCTCCCCCATCCCCTTTTCCCTCCCCTCCTCCATTCTGTCATATCCCTCCCTCCTGTTTCCCCTTGTCCTCCCCCCCCACCCGTTTATTCCTTCCTCGTTGCTTCCCCCGCCCGTGCCCCTCCCCCCACCCCGGCACACTCGTCCTCCTGCCGTTTCCCTGAGCATCCCGAAGGGAGGTGGTAGGCGGGAAGCGGGAGGAGGGAGGCGCGAGATCCGCGTGAGGCCCGCGTGAACGCGTCAGCCCACATTGTACCCTGATTGTGACTAACGGTCGCTCACAGTCGCTCTCAGTCGCATCAGCACCTTGTACCTTGCAGAAGGAGCGCCGCTCGCAGTCGGCGATCCCTGGAGCCTTCAGCCTCTATGGTTGGAGGCCCTCTGGGATTTTGCGGGCGCTGCTGAAGGGCCCCAAAATGCCAAATGTCATGGGAAGGCTTGCCGTTATCAGGATGACCGAACGTGAAGCACGCCGCGCACCTCCAAGGCACATGCTCAGTATGTTGCCAATCGTGAGCGTCACTAGGCTGGGGTTTGAGATTATTGGCGTTAAATGTCACGCCTTCTCGATGGTGACGCGACGATGGCACCATCAGATGTGGCAGAAACTTCCGAACGCAGGCGGTCTCCTCCATTTGTCCTATGAATGCCGACCACGACGACGGATCCAAAGACGGGTGATCTGGGAGTCCGGCCTTGCTGATACGTCGCGCTGGCTGTTATCTCGAAGGCATGCCTATCCTCTGGCAACAAGTTGTCTGCCTCCTGGTGGACTTTGACTGTTATGACCTCCGAGAGAACCTTCTTCATGATACCCAGAGCTGTCCTGAAAGTGCGACTAGACAAGCTCACATGTTTCTAGCAGGCCCCGTGGCAGGGGTCCACTCTCAAACCGAGGGCCACCTCAAACCGACGACCAGCGGCGCAGGATGGCGCCGCCGCTGCAGCCGCGCAAAGCACAAAGATCCTCAGCGAGAGAACCTGCCCCGGAGGCCCTAGTAGTGGTCCAACAACCTTGGCGCAATCTGGCCGTCAGAAGGGCCATCTCTCCCGCAGTGATCTCATCTCCCCCCGAGGCCCTGAGACATTCAAGATCCCCTGGCAACATCGACACTGAACCTGGGAGCTTCCTAGACGCGACGGAGACCGGCGGCAGCGTTGACCCCCCACATCCCGGCGCAAGCACCTCGAAGCCAACGCCCAACAAGTTTCGGCGAGACGCGCGCCAACGAGAGATAGCCGACCGAGGCGCGCGCGCAGCGCGAACGGACCTTTCAACGCCCAGCCGACCCTGTCCACGGCGCGCGCCGCTGCCGCGACTGGACCTCGGACACAGTTGCGCTCGCGACCCGACCTCGGGGCAATACTGCCCCAGGAACGCTTGAGCTCCAGAAGCCCAATCGGCGGTGGACAAACCTCCCTTTGGTAAACCTCCCCTTAGTGACATCGGCCTGGCACCGAAACCGACAGACCTGGACCCGCAAAAATGACGGCCGCGACGCCCTCTCGCGAACCGAAAACGGCCAATTCCTTGATCGACGTGTCAAGGTAGGATCGGGGAGACGTAAGACCCGGGTACGGGGGACTCGGAAATCCCCGACGAGGTCGTCAAAAAAACGACGAGGCCGAGCCTGCATTTTGACGAGGCCTCCCGCTGCAGACGTCCCACAAAACTCCTCCTCGTCGAAATCCGAGTCGCGGCCGTCAAAAAACGATGGCGAGCCCGAGTCCTGGCAAACCCGGGTCTTACGCTCCCCCGATTAGGAGGCCTGCCCATTCCCGACCCAGTGGAAAGCCAGGGCGCTGATTCGCACACACACACACACACACACGCCGGCCGCCCAGACCTCCGGAGCCCCACGAATTCCGCGGGCGCCGGGGCCCACGCGTCGGCTCTCTCGGAGCAAAAACAGCACGAGGCTGCTGTGGACGCGCCTCCCCTCGGGCGCCCTGGCCCCGCGGCCGGCAGCTCGTGCCGGCGCAGCTGCCCCGCGGCGCGGGGCGGGGGAGATCTCGAGCGCCCTGTCCTCCGCCCGAGCCCCTAGCGGAGGAGGAGGAGGAGGAGGAGGAGGAGGAGGAGGAGGAGGAGGAGGAGGAGGGGGAGGAGGAGGAGGAGGAGGAGGAGGAGGAGGAGGACGAGGAGGAGGAGGTGGAGGAGGAGGAGGAGGAGGAGGAGGGGGAGCCCCGACGCCGCAGGGGGCGCGACGAGGGGGGCGCGTCAGCGGAGGGGGCGGCGCCCAGCGCCTCCTTCTTCCCACGCTGAGCTGCTGGGCGGCCCTCCACGGCCACCGAAGAAAAAATCGCCGCTCGCGCCAGGCGCCGCGGGCGAGACGTCACCCGCGCGGAGATCGAAAAACAGTCGCTGCATCGAGCGGGGTGGCTCCGAGCGGACCTCGGAGACCCCGTGTCCAGACATGTGCCATCGCAGAGGAACACCCAGCAGATATGCACAGACAGATGCAAAGCATCTCGGAGACAGCCCTCCTGCACCCCGCAGGCCCGACAGCCTCACAGGCCGCACGATGGCACGGCAAGGGCAGGGCCACGGCTGAAGCAACGGCATCTACGCTGCAGCTCGCCCCGAGAAAACCTCTCATCCAGACCTCATCGAAACTCCGTCGCGACCTCATCGCGCGCTCCCTCGAAAGGGGGGGAACCCTCCGAGAGGAGAAGAACCTCAAGATGTGCAAGGCCGCCGTGGAGACTTTCAAAGAGAAGATCCCCCCCGACGCGGTGTGCGCGTTCGACTGGAAGCGAGGCCTTGGAAACGGCCCGCCGCGGCCTCCCCCGACGCCTGGGAGGCCTCGCGTCGACGGCGTTGCCTCCACGCCACGTCCCTCAGAGACCTGCCTGGGCCACGACGGAAGCACGGGCGGTCGAACGTCTCCACCCACTGCCCGACGAAGGGCGACCTCACTCCGGCAACATGGCACACCGTGGAAAATGCCCCAGCGAACCCGCGCCCCTCGGGGGCCTCCGGGAGAGGAACGCCGAGGGGGCGCGTCGGGGCCGAGGCGGCAGACTCCCCAGACACTCTGAGACCCCAAGAAACGTAAACACAAGTGCCTGCATACCATGCGCGGCAGGGGCCCGCAGTGGAATCCACCCCAGCCGACTTCAAACGTCCGTCAAATACGCCGCGCCGGCGCCCCCACAAAGCAGCAGCAACAGGAGGCAGGGGCGCAGCAGGCGGAACAGCGCCCGCGCAGCGATGAGGCCCGCCCGTTGCCCCCCACAGTTCGCCATAGCTTCGCGGACACGCATCCAGCAGAACACAGTCTCTGCAGGCCCCTCGCAGATCTGCCCCCTGCCAAGCCAGCACGCCGGCCCCCCCCCTCTTTGTTGAGAGCGGTGAGAACCTGATCTCGCCGGCTCTCCCTGTGCCCTTGAGGGCGCCCGAGAGAACCCCCTAGCATAGTCCACCACCCACCCCATTTCCTGCCCGAGCCCCCGAGCGACGTCGTTACGACGTTCAGGGAAAAGCCCGCAACGACTGCTCAGACAAGAAAATGCACTCGCTCGGATCACTCCTGCACTGCGAGAAAACCGCCCTCCTGGAGCCGGCGCGCCCCCCCGGGCATGGCTGGGCTTGGAAGCGGCAGATCTGCTAAAAGAATGGTCGCGCTCTGCAACTTGCTCTCAAAGTACCTGCGAGCACGCGCTGCCGGGCGAGCTGGCCCCCCGGGCCGCTGCTGCGAGGCACTCGTGCGCCGGCGCGCGCTGCGCCGACGCGGAGAGGGCCGAGGCTCGGGCCGTTGGCCTCCCGCCCTCGGCCCGGAAGACGCAGGCCCCGCCACGCCCGCGATGTGCCTTTCCGCGCGCGGCGCCCACTTCTCACGCCAAAAGCTCAGTGAACCTCCACGTCTCCTCTCTGGTTCCCCCCCCCCCCCTGCCCCCACTGCAACCGCGGGAGGAGGTCCCCGCGCGCGCTGAGCATCTCGCTCCGGCCAACCTGCTGGACACGCTTCTCGCCGCCCCCTGGGCTCTCGCAGGCGAGCGGCGACGCAGTCTCGAACTGCAGCGCGCGAAGTTGACGCAGACTAGCGAACAGCCCTATGCGCGCAGGCGCGCGCGGCCTGGCACGCCAGTCGAAACCGCTTTTGGCGAGCGGAATTAGCATGGATATATCTGGCTCAATTACAAAACAATCGACGGCTTCGCTCTTGGCTCGATCGCCACGGGGAGGGGCAGGCACCAAGAGCTTGGCACCCAGTGCCTCCGAAGACCAGGCGTCGCCAGAACCTCACGCGGAAGATCGCAGTCCCCCCCAGTCATGCACTGCACGTTTGAAGTCGCACGGCGCGTGGCCACTCGCTCCAACCTCGCCATGTCAGTGACGGAAGGGCCCTGCGAAACTGCACCGCGCGCTGACACGCGCGGGGCCCCCTGGGCCCACCGGGGAACTCCGCCGCGCAGGACAGAGTCCTGCCAGGGAGAGGAACCTCCTCGCACAAACCAAAAATGAAAAAAAGAAAGGCATAATTGCAGGCCCCGAGCGTCGCCCAAACGACCAGAGCAACACGCGCAGAGACGCCGCCATCCCCTCAGTCACCACGACTGGGAGAGGCGGAGCCAGAAGGGCCGATGAAGCTGGGTGCCCAGAACGACTTGCAGCCAAGGTTCATGGGCAAAGCCAGCGCGGCCCCCAGGAAGCCCTCCCGAAACTCTGGTTTATACCCGCAAAAACAAGCGGGGCATGCGATTTTTGGAGCAGCCCAAGTCACTGCATTGAATGATTCTGCCAACTGAGCATCTCCCCCAACCCCCTATTTCCCAAGTAAGCTGGCGGTGGTGGACATCAGAATCGCCACTGGATCACTCCGAATGAAAACTGCCGACGCCACTTGGGACACCGGTGCTAACCTCGGTCTTGCAACACGGCCGACTTTCATCACGCGCGCGAAGACCCGTGGACGTCAAAATCTCGGGCCGCCCATCAAACCTCACCATCATCCGCAGCTGCCGCGCCACGCTGGCCATCGCTCGGACGTCCAGTCCCTGTGCTTTTTTCGGTTTCGTGCGTGGCTTTCTCGCCACATGATCAAGGATGCTCCTCGATGGCCCTCGCCGAGAAAAAATGCACGCGTACGAGCGATGCCAGGCTTAAGTCGGGCCTGTCCCCCTACAGGGGGATTTTCGATGAAAAATAAGCAGCACTCAAAAAATACTCCAAACCGTTTTTAAAGCATAAATTAGTCCTCATACTATTTTTTACCATTTTTGAATATTCCTTCTGTAGAGGGACGGGCCCGACTTAATGCCAGGCATGGCTGGCTGGACCTGGAAGTGGCGGATCGGTTTTAAAAATGGTGTGAACCTAAACGGCGTGTTTCGTTTTTCGTTTTGTTGTCGCTGTCCTTCGCTTTTGTCTCGAATCCGCCTTTACCGCAAAACGAAGTCGAAACGAAAACGGCCCACGAAATCACCAAAAACACCGTTTAGGTCCGGCCCTGGTTTAAATCAAGGGCAGCAGCGTGGAATAGGGATTCCCCGCTGCAATGTCCTGGCGGAGAACCGCGGGCCACGCGGGGGCTCGTCGTCGGGCCCTCCGCCAGTGGCTCCTCCTTCTTCTCCTTGTCGTCCCCCACCCCCAATCGACCCCCTTGAAACCCTGCGGGGGGCAGTCCCACGAGCGTGGCCGAAATGTGGCTGAGGCAACTCCACTCGCCTGAACCCCCCCGGGAGAAACGATCAGAAGGGGGGTTGCACTCGAATGCGCGACGACCTTGCGCGGTGGCTCACGCAGGCCGCTCGCGCGGCAGACCGCGTCACGGTAACAGCGCCTACGCGCGACCTTACGAGGGCGGCATGCGCGCGAGTGCCCGCACAATCGACCCCCTTGAAACCCTGCGGGGGGCAGTCCCACGAGCGTGGCCGAGATGTGGCTGAGGCAATTCCACTCACGTGACCCCCCAGGGAAAAACGATCAGAAGGGGGGTTGCACTCGATTGCGCGACGACCTTGCGCGGTGGATCACGCAAGCCGCTCGCGCGGCAGACCGCATTAAGGCGCCTACGCGCCACCTTCCGCGGGCAGCTTACGCACAAGTGCACGCGCAATCGACGCCCTTGAAACCCTGCGGGTGCGCCCTCCCGCGGGCGCTTTGAAATGTGTCGCCCGGTTGCGGTTGCGGTTGCGCCCTCCCGCGGGCGGGTTGAAATGTGTCGCCCGGTTGCTGTTGCGGTTGCGGTTGCGCCCACCCGCGGGCGGGGTGAAATGTGTCGCCCGGTTGCGGTTGCGGTTGCGCCCGCGGGCGCTTTGAAATGTGTCGCCCGGTTGCGGTTGCGGTTGCGGTTGCGCCCTCCCGCGGGCGGGTTGAAATTTGTCGCCTGGTCGCGGTTGCGGTTGCGCCCGCGGGCGGGTTGAAATGTGTCGCCTGGTTGCGGTTGCGGTTGCGGTTGCGCCCTCCCGCGGGCGGGGTGAAATGTGTCGCCCGCTTGCGGTTGCGGTTGCGCGCCCGCGGGCGCTTTGAAATGTGTCGCCCGGTTGCGGTTGCGGTTGCGGTTGCGCGCTCCCGCGGGCGCTTTGAAATACGTCGCCCGGTTGCGGTTGCGGTTGCGCGCTCCCGCGGGCGCTTTGAACTGTGTCGCCCGGTTGCGGTTGCGGTTGCGGTTGCGCGCTCCCGCGGGCGCTTTGAAATGTGTCGCCCAGTTGCCGTTGCGGTTGCGGTTGCGCGCTCCCGCGGGCGCTTTGAAATGTGTCGCCCAGTTGCCGTTGCGATTGCGGTTGCGCGCTCCCGCGGGCGCTTTGAAATGTGTCGCCCGGTTGCGGTTGCGGTTGCGCGCTCCCGCGGGCGCTTTGAAATGTGTCGCCCGGTTGCGGTTGCGGTTGCGCGCTCCCGCGGGCGCTTTGAAATATGTCGCCCGGTTGCGGTTGCGGTTGCGGTTGCGCGCTCCCGCGGGCGTTTTGAAATGCGTCGCCCGGTTGCGGTTGCGGTTCCGCGCCCGCGGGCGTTTTGAAATGTGTCGCCCGGTTGCGGTTGCGATTGCGGTTGCGCGCTCCCGCGGGCGCTTTGAAATGTGTCGCCCGGTTGCGGTTGCCGTCGCGCGCCCGCGGGCGTTTTGAAATGTGTCGCCCGGTTGCGGTTGCGGTTGCGGTTGCGCGCTCCCGCGGGCGCTTTGAAATGCGTCGCCCGGTTGCGGTTTCGGTTGCGCGCTCCCGCGGGCGTTTTGAAATGTGTCGCCCGGTTGCGGTTGCGGTTGCGGTTGCGCGCTCCCGCGGGCGCTTTGAAATGTGTCGCCCGGTTGGGTTGCGGTTGCCGCCGCCAGGTTGCGCTCCCGCGGGCGGTTTGAAATGTGTCTCCCGAGCTGTCCCCTGACGTTCAGTCAGTCATCAGTCAGCCGGCGGGCACGGAATTTCACCCGGCTCCGCCGGGAAACAATGGTC
>CAUYUJ010014450.1:350063-404124 GCA_963575745.1 Prorocentrum cordatum | reverse complement strand
CAGCCTTCGCGCGGGGTACACTTTGCGTAGAGTATTGTCTACTCTGGCTGGCGCCGCTGGTCGGTCACCCATTCGCAATCGAGCGGTCGCCCGTAAGGGGCTGTTTGGCACTTGCTGACCCCCCTTCTCGTTGCCAAGCACGGGGGGGACGGTGGCACGCCGTCCCATCGCCCGCCGCCGCGCACCGCGCGCCTCGGGCGATTTCAAAGACCCGGCAAGGCAAATCACGCGCGACTCTGGAAAATTCTCCAAGGTAAAAGTTGATCAAATCCGGAAGCGTTTTTGAAACTGTCCGGCCTACTTTTCGAAAAATGTCCGAATCTTTTTTCAAAATGTCTGGGGTCGATTTTGAAAAATTCCGGAATCACAATTCTGGATTTCAGAATTCTTCAGATGTCCTGCGCGGCGGGCACATTCCACCCCTCAAAACTGTTTATTTTGAAAATTGCCGGGCTCCTTTTTGAAAAATTCCGAAACCGCTCGCGCAAAACAAAAAGCGGCAGCGTTTCCTGACACATTCTACAATCCAGAAATAATGTCCGGGCGGTCCGACGGGCGCGGTCGGCTGATTCACGCGCCGCGCCGCGCGCGATTGGGCGCAGCGCGCGCCGCGCGTTGCGCCCGCGAACAGCACTCGACGGGGCTACCTCAAAAACAGCGCCACGGCAGCTGCAACTCGCGGACTCCCCAAGAGCAATACAGCATGCAGTTTGGAATCTTCGAGGGCGCTCCGATGCGCGAAAAATGCACAACGAACATCACGCAAAGAACCTGCGCGACGGAATGCGCTCGACCATTCGTCCCTGGAGCCCGCGCGGGAGAACAGGAAAACCTGAAAGTCTGGAAAACTATCAATATCAATATCGACTCTGGGCCAGGGCTCAGGCTGAGCCCTGGCCCAGAGTCGAGTCGATGCCGGATCGGCGCTCGACGCGAAGCGGATCGGCGGACGCCGGCAGCCAGGCGGGGCTGCAGGTCGGATCGGTGGGGATCGGCAGGCCGCCGAGGCCTCCCCTTCAAATGATGGGCCTGTTTCCCACCACCACCACCATCAGTTGGAGGGGGAGGGGGTCCTCCTCCTCCTCCTCCTCCTCCTCCTCCTCCTCCTCCTCCTCCTCCTCCTCCTCCTCCTACGTATCCGTCCTCCTCATCCTCGTCCTCGTCCTCGTCCTCGTCCTCGTCCTCCTCCTCCTCCTCCTCCTCCTCCTCCTTCCCCCCTCCAACTTATCGTGGTGGAGGTGGAAAAAAGCCCATCAGAAAAGACCGGAATCCTGATCGAAGCCGAGACCGAGCGGGATCGGAGTCGATCGAAATCGAAGCGAGTCCCGTGTCGGGTCGGACGAGGAGGGCTTAAGTCGTCGTGCTTCCAAGCCTCGGGTCTCACGGCAGCGCACCACACCGCCAGCGTGGCGCCCCGCCCCCGGGACCCCTTCCCTGCGGTGCACTCGGCCGTTCGGAGCTCGACGAGCCGCGGCCCCCGTCCCCGCGACGGCCACCACGGGATGAGCCGCCGCCCAGCCAGCGCGCAGCAGCGCCCCCCCTACCCGGAGGGTTCCAAAGGGTTATTTTTGGGGAGGGGGCTTTCCAGGAGGGGTCCCCCACGGGCTTGGCCCCCCCTGTTTTGACGAGGCCGCCGAGGAAGGGACGCAAACTCCTTCGACCCTCGGAGGCGAGCCCCCTTCTCGGGAACGCCCGGTGTGTATTCGGCTGCCTGGCAGCTGGAAGGGGGGGCCTGGTCGAGCTTCTGGTCGTGCTGCGAGGCCGACAACCCGCCCTTGGAGTTGCACCTCCCGCCGCGCGGGCGCGCGGGCGCCCAAGCGACGGCAGGCCGCCGTCGTCGATGCTGGCGTCGTCAGGAGAAAGAAAAACAACATAAACAAAAGCGTTCAAAGGTCCGCGGGGACCTCTAAGGGCTGAGGCTTGTGCACGTGAGTAATGTAGTAATGTATATCCTTCGACTTCGGCGCTTCGGTATCATCCTGGCCCTCCCAAACATCCTCCTCCTCCCCCGCCTCCTCCTCTGACCTCCTCCTCCTACATTCCTTATGAATAACTTCTCCCTGTCGCACCCCGAAGCCAATTTCTCAGGGCGGGCTGGGCGTTTCGCCTGAGACTTCCTCACCATAGATCACCCTGAAGCTTAAATATTGGCAACAGTTGTATTCATGGAAGGCGGGTGGCTTTCAAAATGTGGATCTCGCATTAGCGCCGCGAACATTCGTTCTAAAACATGGCAAGAGCTTCACGGATTGAGGATAACACGGTTTCAAGATATGGCTCTCGCCTTAGCGCCGCGCACACTCCTTCTAAACATTTGCAAGAACTTCACGGATTGAGGATAACCCGTTTTCAACATGTGGCTCTCGCCTTGGCGCCGCGCACATTCGTTCTAAAAAATGGCAAGAGCTTCACGGATTGAGGATAACCCGTTTTCAAAATGTGGCTCTCGCCTTAGCGCCACGCACACTCCTTCTAAGCACTTGCAAGAGCTTCGCGGATTGAGGATCACCCGTTTTCAAAATGTGGCTCTCGCCTCGGCGCCGCGCACATTCGTTCAAACGAATTGCAAGAGAGTTTCACGGATTGAGGGCGGTTCCTTTTCAAAATGTGGCTCTCGCATGAGCGCTGCGCACATTCGTTCATAAAATTTGCAAGAGTTTCAAGAATTCCCACGATCAACGTACCAGAAACCGCGTCTTGGAAGGATTCAGGGTTTTGCGGGTGCACATTTTGCGTTGATTCGCTGTGTTGAAATCCAACGAACGGCGTTCTGGCACGATCCAGGATCGTCAAGACGCACCAGTCGGGTTGATCCGTGGCATGGGAATCCCGAGAACAATGTTTTGGCATGCTTCTTCCAACGAGGCAAGTCCCTCAATGGAAATAAACCGTTTCAGGGGCCTGTGAAGAGGGAGCTTGGAAGGAGGGCGTATTCCAACATCGTTGATGGCTCTTGGGTTTGCACTGGTCCTCTTCCTCCTCCTCCCCCTCCTCCTCCTCCTGCTCCTCCTCCTGGGACGCCCTAAACTGGGCCAACGCAAACCTGGGTCAGCCAGGGCCGCGTCGCGAACCCGGGCCCTCCCCCCCGCCGTGCGCACGGCGGCAGTGCCCGGTGGGGGGGAGGGGCGTTACGTTACAGGGCCCTGTTAGCACGCACCCCCATTGCGTGAAGCGCGACTCTTCTTCATCCCTCGCGTTCCTGGTCCTCCTCCACCTCCTGCCCCTCCCCTCCCTCTCATCATCCTCAACGTCCTCGTCGGGCTGCGGCATTGTTCCCCCCTCTCGCTCTGCGCCCTGCGTCCATGCAGAAACACCGGCGCATGCTGCTTAGATTTTTCGCTACGTCTTGAGGCCCGCCTGGAAGGCTGCCAGATCGAAGCTCATTCGCTCCCCTGTGCCACGGCAGCGTCGCACCGCTGATGGTCAGCAGGGTCTGGAATTTGCTCTGAATGATATGCTAAGGCTTGATCTGAACGGCAACAGTGTAGTCATGCTGAGCTGCGAACCGCCCACCCGTTCGCCACTGAGATTTCCCTCGCAGTCCATGTGCAGGAATCCTTTACCCCCAGGATCCCCGAAGATCCGATGTCTTGTTTTTCGATGTGGGGTTCCCCGTAGTCCCAACCCTTCCCCAAGGGCCCGCTTTAGTTTCCGAGCTGTGCCTTGACACCAAGAGCCAAGAGGCCTGGCGAGGCCGAACACCATGAAAACAAATCCGCGCTCTTTGTGTTCGGCAGGTCCGATGTCTTCTTTCATGGCGGCCACCTCGACTTTCCAGAATGCTGCAACGCAGCCCTCCATGACTCCATACCCCATACTCCATGCCCATCCGCCACCGTGCCTGCAAGGTACGACTTGGATAGGAAGCCCACGAAGGACGTACGCATTCAACCACGTGCATGAACACGGCCCCCCAGTCCGTGAGACAAGCCGCGTGATACGAACGTTCGCGCAATGTGTCTTCTCGAAACCAACCTGGATTCATGTACGGGTGCGGCGTTCTTTCACTCCCGATTGGAGTGCCCTCAGATCCCTTGCTCAATCCCCTGAGCCCCAGTCCTCAATCCTGAGGATCTTTTGGAAGAGGAAGAACAAACGCCATAGACATAAACTTTTGGCGCTCCGCGCGGATTTCTTGGATCTGCGCTGGACCCCCCCCCCACCCTGGCGCGCGGACCGCGCCAGGGGTGGCGCCGGAGGCGCCGCCGGGAAGGCCCAAGAGCCGATCCCAGAAATCCGCGCGGAGCGCCAAAAGTTTATGTTTATGGCGTTTTTCCTTCTTCGCTTTGGAGGGCCCCGGCCCACGCTCCCGGGGCTCCTGGCGCGCGGGAGGCGCCTTCCCGCATGACATTCTCGGGCCAGAAGGGCCCGAAGACCGGCCCAGACGCCTCTGCCTTACAGCCAGTGTGCGGTGGCGGGAGTGGCCGAATGCCACTAGATAGACACAGGACAGCTTGAACATTGACGAGAACAGGGAGGCCCCCAAGATGCCTCTGAAAGGCTCCCAGGAAGCCCCCAGGAGGCCCCAAGAGTGCCCCCAGAGGCTCCCAAGATGCCCCCTCTTCTTTCTCCTCCTCCTGATCTTTCCCGCCATCCTCCCCCAAGTGTTCCCCGAAGGGTTTCTGCAACGGCTGGGGGAACACATGGCCCGATAGCTTGGCAGAGCTCTTGCCACAACGCTCGGCCACATGGGCGATTCCAAAAGGCAGTGGGCGGCGGTGATTCGCCGCAGGCGTCTTCGACAGACACAGGACTGCTTGAACACTGACGAGAATGTATTTTCAGAGGTCCTGGGGCTCTTGCTCAGCCCTTCGCTGAGAGCTTGAACGACGGCTGTGGTTCCGCGACTCGCGCTGGAGCTTCCACGATCTGTCCAGACTTCTCCAGAACTCTCTGGATTGACCTGGGTTTATCTTGGCATCGACGTGACTGGCCCTCTTGCCGCAAGACGATCGGAGAAGAATCGCCAAGCCCTTGGAAAGCCCTGCTGGGAGGTCGGGGTGCTGTCATCGAGCTGCCATGAGGCGCGCTGAACAACGAACGAAAGGGCCGTTCTGACCACGGCGAGCCTCGGCCACGAATACGCTCCCGGGCCTAGACCTGAAAAACGGCCCGGAAGCAGAAGCCCCTCCTGAACCCGGAAACAGAAGCCCCTCCTGAGCCCCAAGTGGTCCTTACTTCAGGGTGCTGACTGTTATGTGAATCTTTGTTTGTCCACATCGGACTATCGGGTCGGAACTAACACGAAAACATGCTTGCACTCAAGGGTTCTTATTTTCTTCTATCGGGGGACTGAAGGGGGGGAGGTAGCAAAGGGTAGGGTAGAGAATCAGCTCACATAGCTGATTCTCCCAGCGCCTCCCGGCGCCGGGAGGCGCCCATGCATCGAGGAATGGGCCCGGCGGCGGGGCCGGAACCAGCTGCGTGCAGCAGATGCCGTAACCCCCCCCTTTCCCCATCCCCCCCCTTTCGTTCGGCCCGATTCTGAGGCACCCGAGCCCGAGTGTTCATTCCAGCCGGCTCGTTGCCGCCCGTGGCGGCCGCCGTCTCCGCCGCCCGCTCGTTGCCGCCCGTCGCCGCCGCCGCTGGGCCCCAGTGGCGGTTCGGCCGGCGCGTCGCCGCCCGTCGCCGCCCGTCGTCGCCCTCCGTCGCGGTCGCTGGTAGATTGCACTGCAAACGCATTGGATTGCAATGCATGGCTGTGCCTTGATTTGCATTGGTTTGCATCGCGTTGCATCGCATTAGCATTGCTTTGCACTCCTGGGTAAGTATTGCTGCGCACTGCGTTGCAGTGCCTTGCGTTGCGTTGCATTGCTTGGCAGTGCTTTGCCTTGCTTTACATGGCATTCGGCGCATTGCATTGCATTGCCTTGTATTGCTGTGCATTCCTTTGCATTGGTTTGCTTTCCTGTGCATTGGAGCGTTGCATTGCGTTGCATTGGTTCGCATTGCTTTGTATTGCTGTGCATTGCTTTGCATTGCAATGCTCTATATTTCATTACTCTGCATTGCGTTGGATTGTGTTGCATTGCTTTTCATCGCTAAGCACTGCTTCGCACTGATTTGCAACATTTTGCATTATTTTGCACTCCCTTGCAGTGCTGTACAATTGGTCGCATTGCTGGGCATGGTGTTGCATTGTGTTGCATTGCGTTGCAATGCGGTGGACTGAGTTGCATTGAATTGCATTGCTTTGCATTGGTTTGCAGTGCGTTGCATTCTTTCGCATTGATTCACATTGCTTAGTATTGCTGTGCAGTGCTTTGCATTGCGCTACAACGCATTGCTTTCACTACATTCTCCTTTCTTTGGAAAAAATGAATTCTACCACCCGCCCCCCTGGGGTAAAGATCCCCCAGGAACCCATGCAAAACACATAGGGTTCTGACCCAATGTCCATCCTACCCTTGAATTCATAGTATCTCAGGCAGGCCGGTATCGACTCCCCGACATCCTCTGCAAAAAATTACGATGCGCGCGCACGCGCTTATCAAAAATCGCAAGATTTCGAGAATCCCCTGTAACAAATAGGGCGAAGTGCACTCGCGCGCGTCGTCGCGCGTGCATGCCGAAATCCTTCAAAAACCATCGGTGTCGGAAGCATTTCAAACTCGAATGTCCAGAACACATGCAAAACAAAGGGTTTCGCAACACTGATTCCCTAAAAAAGATTACGCGCGCGCTCTTGCTAAATCCCAAGAAAACCATAAGTGTTTCATCTTCTTCCAGAACATACTACCAAACGGGTTTCACGCATGTCGAAATCTGTCGAACGCCCTTGCGCGCGTGCCGTCGCGAGAATCCTCTGCAAGAAAAGGTGACGAAGTGCACGCGCGCGCGTCGTCGGGCGCGCATGCCGAAATCCTTCAAAAACCATCGGTGTCGGAAAGATTTCAAAATCCGATGACCAAAAAACATACAACAACACCGGGTTTCACAACCAGGATTTTCAACAAAAGCGTGCGCGCGCGGTTGCGTCGTCGTCGTCGTCGCCGTCCTCCCGCCTCCCTTGTCGTCGTCGTCGTCGCCGTCGTCGTCCTCTGTCTTTCCTCGTCGTCGTCGTCGTCGTCCTCTTTGGCGTCGTCGTCGTTTCCGTCGTCGTTGTCGCCGTGGTCGTCCTTCCTCCTCCCTCGTCGTCGTCGTCGTCCCTCGTCGTTGTCGTCGTCGTCCCTCCTATTTCGTCGCCGTCGTCGTCGTCGTCGTCTTCCCTCCTCCCTCGTCGTTGTCGTCGTCGGCGTCGCCGTCCTCCCCCCTTCTTCGTCGTTCGCGTCGTCGCCGTCTTCCCTCCTCCCTCGTCGTTGTCGTCGTTGTCGCCGTCGTCGTCCTCCCTCCTCCTTCGTCGTCGTCGTCGCCTTCGTTGGCGACGTCGTCGTTGTCGTCGTCGTCGTCGTCTTCGTCGTCGTCGTCGTCGGCGTCGTCGTCGGCGTTGTCATCGTCGTCGTCGGCGTCGGTGTCGTCGTCGTCGTCGGTGTCGTCGCCGTCGTCGTTGTCGTCGAAGTCGTTGGAGACGTCGTCGGTGTCGTCGTAGTCGGTGTCGGCGGCGTCGTCTTTGTCGTCGTCCTCGCTGTCGTTGTCGGCGTCGGTGTCGTTGCCAAGCGCCATGTGGTACCTAACGTCACGGTGTTGGAAGGTCTTGCGACCAGGTTACGAATGGGAGGGTGGAATGTTTGCACGAGCAGTGGAGAGGACAGCTTCAAGTTGAGCAAGTGATTGGTTGCACCACTTAGCTTATCCTGTTAAACATATATATATATAAAACAATTATACCACCCTCCCTCCCCCAAAACTTTTCCGCCCCCCGGGAACCGATGCAAAACACATGAAGTTCTGACCCAAATGTCCATCCTACCGGTGAATTCGTTGTATCTCAGCCAGGCCGGTATCGACCCTCCTCGGTTCCCTTGCAAAAGATCCTATGTGCGCAGACTCTTGTTATCAGAAATCAAATGTTTCCAAAAATCCTTTGCAACAAATGTGACGAAATCCACGCGTGCGCGTCGTCGCGCGCGCATGCCGAAATTCTTCAAAAATATATGGTTTCGGATAGGTGTCAAACTCGAATGTCTCAAGAACCATACAAAACACAAGGTTTCGCAAAGCTGAGTTTCAACAGAAGCGTGCGCGCGCTCTTGCGATTTTTTGTTTAAAGGAAAAATTCAACATGTTCATAACATGCTAGCGGGCTTCGCGCGCGCATGTCGTAATCGTTCGAACGTGTTTTGCGCGCGTGCTGGGGTGGCACGAATCGTGTCAAAACATCCATGCGAGCCACTCTCGCGCGTCTGCCGCGCGCGCATTTCGAATTCTTTCCAAAACCTGCATCACCTACGCGAAGACGCCGTCATCGTCGTTGGCGTAATCGGCATCGGCGCCGTCATCGCCACTATCAGCACCATCGTGTCTACACTTGTCGTCACCAACATCGCCACTATCATCGCCATCGTGGCTACAATTGTCGACGTTGCCATGATACCGCGCCCGCCCAAGTCGTCGACTCGCACTCAAATGCCCGCTGGGCTGTGCCGAGCGGTCAGCACCACCGCGGCCCCGTCGGCCGCGCCAAACTACCTGGCCGCTGCGCGCGCGCGCATGCGCGGGCTGGCGTGGCCGCGGGATGCACCAGCCAGCGCCAAGCACTCATCACAATCGCCGCCGCATGAGGTTTGCAACCCAAGTTGCGGGTGGGTGGGTAGGATGTTTGCGCGAGCACTGGAATGGACAACTCACTGCGAAAAGAAATTAATTGCACCACATAGATTGCACCACATGGATTGTTCCGCCTAGCTTGCACCGCACATATTGCAAGACATCATTGTTTGAGGTCCACACTGGCTACAATTTCACGTATGAAAAATCGTTGGGCCCAAGAATAATGAATGCTTGAGCGGCCCAGGATCGCCAAAACCGTGCCTCTCGACATAATACGGATCATGACAGGCAGCAGAAGCTGAAACGCTGGGGGTCGCAATACCGCCGCAGGGAACGCTCTTTCCCCCCTGAGAGAGAGGGGGGGGGATCCTCACATTGTGCTTCCGGGGCTAACATTGCGTCTTTTTGGCGGTCCCGAGGCCCGGCGAGGGCCTCCAGAGGCCGAAGACTGGCCAACACCAGCCGCTCCAATGTTTTCGGAGCAGAGAGAGAGGGAGAGAGAGAGAGAGAGAATCACTCAGTACATCTGTAGGCACACGGGTCTATGCATAAGTAAGCAGGCGCCCCGCGTATACGAAAGGCATGCCACACAGCAAAGGAGAGGCAGTGACAGGCAGACATCGGGAGGGGGAAAAACACAGACACCATTGATCGTCGATTCCCAAGAAAATATGGGAATATGGAAAACATGGGAAACTGTAGGAAACTATGGGAAAAGATTGGAAACTATAAGAAAATATGCTTTCGGAGCGTCGGATTTCTCTGGGAGGCCCGCGGACCACGCGGGCGGAGCGGCCGGGCAGCGGCGCGGCGGAGGCACCGGTACTGGCTCAAGAACTGCCGGGAGTTCTCTGCCTGCGCGCCGGGGAGGTGAGGGGCAGCGCTGGGGCTGACCGAAGGAACACTAAATAAGGAACGAGGCTCCTTTTTTCCATAAGTTAAGCTTCGATTTCCCCATCGAAAACATGAGGAAAACCTGGGGCAAACTGCGAAACAATTGAGGGAATACGGAGCCCCTCCCCGACGAGAAGGGTTCCTTCTTCAGCGACCCGACTATATGTCGGGCATGCCCTCCTTCAGGCGGATATTAGGAGAAACATAAAGAATACGCAAACAGATTCAAAAGAAGTCCAAAACTGATCGAAAAGTCGTCTCCAGACAATTTTTTCACTATTTTTGAATACTCCTCCTGTAGAGGGGCATGCCCGACTGAACGCTAGGGGGGCGGGCTGCTCAGGGCATCGAGCCGGGATCGGCGATACATCGCCGACCAGCGACAAGCCCCCGGCAATGGGCGACGTTCCTCACGGCCGGCCAGCGATAAGAGCCTCCGGCGATGAGCGCGACCAGAGCCGCACGTTCCTGGGCGATGTGGGCTGCCGGGCCCCTGCCGGCGATGAATGGGCGAGTGGGGGTCGACGAGTCCCCTCCTGGGCCGATCCCCCTCCAGCTTTGCCCCTTATAGGAGACCGCCGCGGGGGAGGGGGCCTCTTCCTCCCGCGGGTCCCTGGACAGTCTCGCGACCTGAGGAGGAGGAGGAGGTGGAGGAGGAGAGGAGGAGGAGGAGGAGGAGGAGGAGGAGGAGGAGGAGGAGGAGAGATTGGTCGCTCTCGGCCTCCAAGAGGGCCTCCCGGGGCACGTTCCGCAACGATTTGGGACGAAAAGCTGGTCCTACGGGGAAGGAGCTCGGAACTCCCCTGGCATCCAGGTGCTGCATTTTTTTCACATTGGGCGTTCTCGCCTGGCTTCGGGTCCTGGGACCATCATGATTCGATCGGGCTCGAGCAGTGCCGCAGAAAGACAGGGTCCGAGGCTCTGGAAGGAATTGATCGCGATGTCGCAATTGTTTCGCAACGTCAGATCTCAGAGTCTGGGGAGTCACGCTGCGGAAAAAAACACACGACGTCGGATGTCGTGGTCGGCGTCCCTTCCCCAGACACCCGGGCACAGGGGACTGTGAGCCTGGGGGTGGCGCTTCCCGTCGCGCACGCGGGCAGACAGTGAGCAACTGGTGGCGGCGGTGGTGGCGGACGTGGCCGCGGTTGTGGTGCTCGTCACTGCTGGTATCCGTGGAGGGAGGCAAGCAGAAGGAAACAAGATATACAAACAAAACAAACAGCTCGCTGGGAGGGAGGGGGACTTCTGTGGGGATGCGGGCCTGGCAGTGGCGGCGGTGGTGTTGTTGGGAGGGGAGGGCAGGGTGCAATCAAAGAAGGAAGTGGCTCGAAGTTTTGCTTTCCCCCACGCCGCCCCCCGCCCCCCCCCCATGCAATACCCCACCGCCGCACACACAACACCACCACCACCATCGCCGCGCTGGCAGTTGCGATGGAGGCGAAGGTGGCGGCAGCGGTGGTCGTTGCGGTGGTGGGCGATGGCGTTGGGGAGAAGAAAAAGCATAAAACAAACCAAACAAATCAAGCCAACAGAACACATGTCGGTTTCCCCTCTGGCCAACAGCACCACCACCGCCACACCCGCCAACATCACTGCCCGCTACAACATCATCCCGACCGCTAGCGTGCTGCCGTGCGTCACTACTGCTCACTGAGGGGTCACTGCTTGCGCAGTGCTCTCTCCCTGCTTGCGCACTGCACATTCACTGTTGCTCACGTCCGCTCGCACACACACACACAAACACACACACATGTATATATACATATATACACACACATACATACATACATACATACATACATACATACATACATACATACATACATACATACATACACACACATACATACATACATACATACATACATACTTACATACATACATACATACATACATGCATACATACACAGACAGACAGACAGACATACATACATACATACATACCTACATACATACATACATACATACATACATACATACATACATACATACATATATATATGCATATATATATATGCATACACAAGGCTGCATTGGCGCTTCGCGCCATGCAGCCTTGTTCCTTGAAGCTTTGGAGCCGTTGGCCTGTCGCGCCTTCCTCTGCCGCGGCTAAATGCTTGCTATTCACTGCTGCTCGCTGCTGCCCAGTGCTGACGATCGCTGCTTACACTGCTTGCTCAATGCTGCTCACTGGTACTCTCTGCTGCTCACTGGTGCTCTCTGCTTGCCGGGGCTCCTGTAGCGGTGTTGTCAACGACGTTGTTTTTCACCACGTAGGATCTCGGGGTAAACCTAGTCTTGGATAAGAGGGCATTGGCCCAAGAAGTTAGGACTTTGGATGTGACTAGCTACGTCTCCCTGAATCCTCGGGCATTACCTGAGGTGTAGGTGGAATATAAGAAAACTGAACGTGCGAACGCGAAGTCGTCACTCTCACGCGAGAGCACGCATGCAGTCTTGGAAACACTTGCGTAAACAGAACTTTTCGGAGGTCCGCACGGATCGGCGCTGGACCCCTCCCTTGCGTGCGGAGGCGCTGGCAGGGGGGGGGGGGAACGCACGCGCCAGAATTCCGTGCGGACCTTCAACGTTAAGCGGCATGGGCACCGTGCCGCCAACGTAACCGCTGGGCACGGCATGCGCGTGTGCTCAGATCCTGTGAGCCTCAGTCCCAACCCCTGGGGGATCTTTACAGGGCCAGGAGCCCAAATGACAAAATCTTCTTGGGCCTCTCGCGTCTGGTCGAGGGCTTGTCCCGTCTCTCCGCGTGAATTTGTCGGGCCCGAGGGGGGCCGCAGGACGGGCCAAGAGGGTCCCACGAGGCCCCCAAAACGGTCCAAGAGGGCCCCGAGTCGCCGAAAGACCGCTCCAAGACGCCCAAGATGGCCCAAGAGGCCTCCAAGACGCCCTAAGAAGCCTCCAAGAGGCCTCCCAAGAGAGCCCTCAAAGGCAAACGTCAAAGATTATCTGTCGGTTTGTGAAGGAGTGTGGCGTTCTCGCCGCTTCGGCTTCCGACGCTCCAAGACGGCCCAAGAGGCCCCCAAGACCACCCCAAGACGACCCAGGAGGCCTCCACGAGGGAAGAGCGCCCTAAGACGGCCCAACAGGCGCCGAAAACGATCCATTAGGGCCCCAAGACGGCCGCAAATGGAGCCCAAGAGAAAGAGAACGCGAACCGAAAATCCGAGCCTTCCACCCCAGGAAGCCCCACGAGGCGACCAAGAAGCCCCAAGAGGCATCCAAGAGACCCAAAAGGAGGCCGTAAGAGTCCCCCAAGATGCCCAAAAGAGGCCCCAAGAGGCCACAAAGCAGCACCGAAGAGACCTCAAAACTGCCTCCAACAGGCCCCGAGAGGCCGCCCACAAGATCCCAACGAACATCCACGAGGCTTCACACCCACAGCCCTGGCACGGTGCGGGGATGGGCCGAAGGCCATTGGACGATGCCAGGGGGGAGGTCCGTGGCCAGCCCCGCTGTGGGTGACTTGATGGCGTCAGGGGCAACGATAAGGGGGGTACTGGCATGTGGGGGGGGACACGTCGGTATAGAATTGGCGATACCTCGCCGATGCATCGGCGATGGGCCCCCCACAGCGAATCCGCAGGTTGCTCAGCAGGCTCGGGCTATGGGGCCGCGATCGGCGATCAAATGGCCGATTGGGGTCCATGCATCCCCCTATATGCCGATCCCCCCCGATCGTGTCACCTGACGGTGTCTGTTTTCCTCTGGGGTCTACCGGGGGGGGGTCGCTGTTTCCGAGCCTCCGGAATCGGTGGCCTGGTGACCTCCCAGAATGATCTCCCGTGTGGTGTCCCGCGCGGTCTGCCCGAACGGTCTCCCCGAGTGGCCGCCCGCAGGGTCTCCCGTGAGGTCTCCCGTAGTGCCTCCCGCAGGGCCTCCCGTGTACTGTCCCGTACGGTCTCTCGTCCAGGATCCCGCATGCTCTCGCGCATGCGCAGCGCAGCACAATGCTCTCTCTCTCTCTATCTCTCTGCTTCTCTCGCGCTCTCGCGCTCTCGCTCTCGCTCTCGCTCTCTCTCTCTCTCTCTCTTTCTCTGTCTCGTTCACTCCCTCTCTCTCGTTCTCTCTCTCTCTCTCTCTCTTTCTCTCTCGTCAGTCCAACCATGAATCCCTCAAAGCAACGCACATGGGAGAAGGAAGGGGGGGAGGGGGAAGAGGGCTTCCCTCCGCTGCTGCCGCCTGGCCCGCGACCTGCCTGGCCCACGGCCCGGGCGGGTGGTGCACCAAAACATGCGACGTCCTGATTCTTTCAGTCGGGGAGACGTAAGACCCGGGTACGGGGGACTCGGAAATCCCCGACGAGGTCGTCAAAAAAATGACGAGGCCGAGCCTGCATTTTGACGAGGCCTCCCGCTGCAGACATCCCACGAAACTCCTCCTCGTCAAAATCCGAGGCGCGGTCGTCAAAAAACGACGGCGAACCCGAGTCCCGGCAAACCCGGGTCTTACGTTCCCCCGATTTCAGGACGGGGTCCCTGGAAGTCCCGACCCGTTCCCCGGGACCGGCTTTTCATCCTGCGTCGTTGTTTGACGCTCCCGAGGCCCGGCGAGGGCCCCCCGCCGCCGAAAATGGCCAGACACCTCCCGTCCTGAACTGTCTGACGACGCGATCACGTCTGGGCGCCCTCCCTCGCCCCTCCTCCGCGCAGGCGCCTCGTTGCGGGCCGCCCTGCTCTTCAGCCGGAGCATCAGGGCCTCTGCGCCGCGCGGGGCGGAGGGGGGCGGGCCCCGCAGGCCTGCTGCCGCCCGCTCCCCCCCGGAGGAAGAGGAGGAGAAGGGGGCGGCGGAGGGGGGCGGAGGAGGAGGAGGAGGCGGCGGAGGAGGAGGAGGAGGAGGAGGCGGAGGGGGAGCGCACGCTGCCTGGGGCGCAGGGGCGCCGGCGGGCGAGGGGCGAGGAGCGGGAAGGCCACGGGAGAGCCGGAGAGGCCTCGGATCGCGTGCGCCCTCGGGACGTGCCCGGCAACGGGCCCACGGCCGCGACGC
The DNA here is from genome assembly GCA_963575745.1 of Prorocentrum cordatum. Classification (NCBI taxonomy): domain Eukaryota; class Dinophyceae; order Prorocentrales; family Prorocentraceae; genus Prorocentrum; species Prorocentrum cordatum. The sequence continues at coordinate 389,574 of CAUYUJ010014450.1, read as the reverse complement.
AGCCCCCGTGCAGGCAGGCGAGGAGGCCAGGGGCACAGACGAGGCACGAGAGAGAGAGAGAGAGACCCCGTCTGGCCTGCCACGGGCTTCGAGGAGGAGGAGGAGGACGACGACGACGACGACGGCGATGAGGAGGAGGAGTAGGAGAAAGAGGAGGAGGAGGAGCACGCCATGCCCTGCAGGCGAACGGCGCGTCGCTCTGCTCCGCCGGGCGGGAGGCAGGGAGATCGGGACGTAGACGCTCGAGAGGGTGGGAAAGTGATGGAGGGATAGGAGGCAGGGAAAGAAAGGCGGAAGGCTGGGAGAGGAGGGGAAGGTGGCGGAAGAACAACAAGCGCTCTAAGCTATAGGGGCGCGACGGGGAGGGCGAGGCGATGAAGGCGCTCTACAGGTGTAGGTGCGAATTGTCGATGAAGAAGTTGCTACAGCGCCAACGAAAACACGGTCAAAACCATAGACCCCATCATTCAGCTGCAGCTTGCAAGCGGGACCGATGCGTGCTGATCCCCCAAGACGCCCAATGTGAAAAGAGTGCAAGGCCTGGATTTCAGGGAAACGTGAAAAAAGGCCGGCCCTGTCCACAGTAGGGGCCCGACCACAAGAAACCTTCCACAAGGAACACAACTCCGAGACCCCGGGACGTCCGTCGGTGTTCGGTGTGGGAACGTCACGCTTTTCACGGCACCGAGAGGGTGTCTTTTGGCATGGGCCCCCACCGTACGTGCTGCGGGCCCCTCCTCCTCCTCCTCCTCCTCCTCCTCCTCCTCCTCTTCCTCCTCCTCCTCCTCCTCCTCCTCCTCCTCCTCATCCGCCCCTCCTCCGCCGCCTCTTCCGCCTCCTCCTCCGCCCCCTCCTCCTCCTCTCCTCCTCCTCCTCCTCCTCCTCCTCCTCCTCCTGCTCGTCAACCTCCTCCTCCTCCTCCTCCTCCTCCTCCTCCTCCTCCTCCTCCTCCTCCTCCTCCTCCTCCTCCTCCTCCTCCTCCTGCTCCCTCCCCATCGATGTACAGGCGCGGCCTCGTGCGCGCTCCTCGGGCGGTCCATGTCGCCCTTCATCGGCATGTCCCCGGCCAGGCTGCGCACCTGCGGGCGGGAGGCTCCTCCCTGCCCCAGGCCTTTGCCTCCAGCAGGGCGCGCCGTTGCACGACAACCACCCTCGGGGCCATCGCACGGGGAGCAGAGCTCGGACCTCCATTCCCCTATGCATTTTCGTGTGTGTGTGTGTATGTGTAGGTGTATGTGTATGTGTATGTGTATGTGTATGTGTATGTGTATGCGTATGTGCATGTGCATGTGTATGTGTATGTGTATGTGTATATGTGTATGTATGTGTATGTATGTGTATGTATGTGTATGTATGTGTATGTATGTGTATGTATGTGTGTGCGTGTGTGCGTGTGCGTGTGCGTGTGCGTGTGCGTGTGCGTGTGCGTGTGTGTGTGTGTGCGTGTGTGTGTGTGTGCGTGTGCGTGTGCGTGTGCGTGTGCGTGTGCGTGTGCGTGTGCGTGTGCGTGTGCGTGTGCGTGTGCGTGTGCGTGCGTGCGTGCGTGCGTGTGTGTGTGTGTGTTTGTGTGTTTGTCGGTGTGTGTTTTTTCGCGAGACGACCCCGAACGCTCCACGCCCTCACCTCGCCATCGCTCGGACGCCCATTCCCCGTGCATGTTCGTGTTTTTTCGCGAGACGACCCGAAGTGCTCCCCGATGGTCGGGCGTTGGCAGGACTGGGCTTAGTGGGACCTGGTTTAGTGATGTGTACCTGGGGACGCCCCCCCCGCCCCGTTCCACTAACCGGAACTGCCGTCACCCGAAAAAACACCAGCACACCAGCTACGGCAGACCTGGTTTAGTGACTCTGGCCAAATTTGGGAACTCCGGGGCCCTACCACCAACCGGGTCCCCTTACCTGGGGTCCTGGCCATACCCGAGATGGCTCTCGCCGAGCCAAAACGTGCACACTCGGCGGTGGACAAACCTCCCTTTAGTAGACCTCCCCTTAATGAAAACGGCCTGGGACTGAAACCGACGGACCTGGATCCGCAAAAACGACGGCCGCGACGCCCTCTAGCGAACCGAAAACGGCCAATTCCTCAATCGACGTGTCAGGGTAGGAGGTCTGTCCACCTCCGACACACGTCCGGGCGATGCCCGGGGAGACCCCGTGCGGCTCCCGCCGGCGCGGCTGCCCCTCCGGCCCACGGAGGGGGCCCCCGTGGGCGGAGGCAGCCGCGCGCGCCGCGGGCGGCGGAGAGCAGCCGAGCCCCGTGGAGCAGCGTCGGGGCTGGGCCTAAACGTTCGCTGTCCGTGTCGTGTTCGTTGGTGTTGTTCGTTTTGCTATACCTGAAGCTCCTGTGCCCCTCCCCCAGAGCGGAAGACGAAGCACAGCCGAAGTCCAACGGAACAGCGTTCGGGTCCAGCCCTGAGCAACGTCTGTGCGGAGCCTCGGTCGACCGCGGCGTCAACAAAGGTGTTGAGCTTGGATCCGCCTCTCGGTTCAGTTGACGCGCTGGTGGCCTTTGCGAAGGACTTCCGCGGCATCTCTGGGCGGAACCAGCCCGCCCTCGGCAACGGCTGCATCGAGTGCCTTGTCGAATTTCTCAAGTCATTGCTAGAGTCCAGTGCCTCGGTTGCTTTATCCACGGCCGCTGCCACCTTGGCCTCGCAATTGATTTGCGCAAGATCTTTCGGCCCGACATTCGACTAGTACACGTGCCCTTGAACAAGCCCATCTCGAGTGCGTACGAGGGACCCGCAGCATCTTCCAGCAGCGGGGCTAAAGCCGCAGACATCGCGCCTGCGATACCGACTTCACTGCCCGCAGCGGCTGGTGCAGGTCCACAAACGGAATCGCAGAAGGCCGCACCAGGAGAAGGGCCGCGGTCAGCAGGAGGACAAGCTTGCCTCTGTGCGCCGCTGCCGATGGCAACCTTACCTCGAGTCCGCCGCCCCTGCCCCCAGGGCAATGGGGGCGGCAAGCGGCAGTGATGTCTTTGCGCAGCCTGCATTCAACCATGCATGCCTGAGGCCGCCCACCGTGTCAGCAGAGTGTTCTTCTGCTACGGCTCGCTCGGCCGTTCGCGCCAGGGCGCCGGGCTCCGCAAAATAGCGCACGCGCAGCACGAGCAGAGCAGAGCGGAGCAGAGCACCAGCGGAGCACCTTGCCATCAAGCAGAGCAGCAGCGGAGCAGCACGAGGACACACGCGTTGGCCTTGGCATCGCTCGGGCGTCCGTGCCCCCCCCCGTGCATGTTTCGACGTCGTGCGTGCACTTCTGTCGCAGGGTGCTCCACGATGCCCCCTGACGAGCCTCGCCGAGAAAAAACACACACGGGGCGATCCACGCTGCCCCTCGATGAGCCTCGCCGAAGGAAAAAAACGTGCACTCGTCCGAGCGAGGCGCGGGTTGTCGCAGGGTGGCCCACGATGCCCCTCGACGAGCCTCGCCGAGAAAAAACCATACACAAAAACACGCACGCGTCCGAGCGAGGCCAAGTGGCCGGGCAGGGAGCCCGGCCGTGCCGTGCTGGGCCGCGCCGCCGCAGGGGGGGGGCGGCGCAGGGCCCGTCGCGCGAGGCCGCCCCCTCTGCCCACGCACCGCGCTCCGCGGGGGGGGGGGGTGGGCGGCTTCACGGTGGCTCAAGGCTCCGCCGTGACAAGCACGGCTGCAGGGCGCTCACAGGCCCCCGGGCCCACTTCACCACAAGAAGGCGCACGAGCTGTTACCACCACTTCTGTTCATCAGGTGGCAGGGCATATCAATGTGTGGAGAGGTGCGCCAAGTAGTTATTGGCGCTGCAATTTCAGTGTGTGTGGCCGCACACGCCTGCCAGGAGAAGGATACCAGGAAGGATAGGGGTGGACTCGCGCACTGAGAAATCTTCTAGTATACGTGTCGCGGCGAGCGCTTTCTGGCCACACCGCTCGGGAAACGATACACTGCAAGATGGGTATACAATATGTTTCAGTCGGACGCGCGCCACCAAGGAGGGCATGAAGTATTAGTATGTCTCTATGCATCCGAGGAGGGGTTCTTTGAGGAGTGTGCCCAGGAGGCTTCGGGTCCTGGAGGATGCCTTATCTAGAGGGCAGGAAATCCACCCTCGTAACAAGCACCCCAGCAAGCGAAGCCGTTTAGTAAACGCACCCCGGAAGGAATCGAACAGGGCAAGGCTGTTTAGTAAACGCCCAGGGCCGTTTAGTAAACGGCACTTATCGGGATCAGGGTGATTGTTCCTCCATTGGTTATCTGCGGAGGGCGGTGATGCCCATGGCCAGGCCTCAGTTGGTGTTTCAAGCTTCCAGACCCTGGCTTCCTTATCTAAGGGTTCCTTGCCTTCCTATCTAAGGGCTCCTTGCCTTGTAGGGGAGGGGGGGCAACTGCTAGCAACTGCGACGATTGTGATGGTGGCGATGTGGGTGATGCGCTCACGAGTCGGCGACAATGAATGATGACGACGCTCGTGAGACAACTGGGGCACCACTGGAGCACATCAGGACACCGTCGGGACACCATCGAAGCACCATTGGATGAAGTTTCTGAAGACACTGCTGAGGCAAATACACGCCACCCTCGCAACCCACGATCTACCAGTCTCACTATCCATTGGTCTCAATATCCACCGCGCAATCGGTCCCACTATCTGCGTATCGATCCCACGATCGATCTCGCAATGTATTCCACTATCGATCTACCAGCATCCGTATCGATAGGCAATTGCGTCACCAACGCCATCGCAGGCAAATAAATTCCACCATCGCCACCACAGCCATCGCCAATCCCACGATCGATGTATCGGTACGAGACACCGCAAGATACAACGGAACAACATACAAGGCCACAGGGCAACACGAGTCACCTCAGGACACCACGGGAAGTAAACACTATCGATCTCCCTCTACTATCCATCGATATCACTATATATCTACCTCACCGCCGATCTCACTATCGATCTCACTAAGTATCGATCTCACTACCGATCTAACAATCGACCAAACTCAATCGAGTTCACAATGGATCTCACGGTCGACCTCGACATCACGGGACACCGCGGGACATCGCGCCACGGAACACCTCTGGACACCACGGGACACCCACCGCCGGCCAACTGGGGGGAGGAAAGACATTGAGCCCAACTGTGCCCCAGCCAGGGCAGGATCATTCCCCTTGCCCGCCTACACAGCTTCGCCTCGCCCGCAGGCACGACACGAAACCGAAATCGATTTCCCAGTGGGGAGCCCTCTGTTTCACTGCGATCTCACCCCCCAACCTCCGATTCAACGCCCAGGGCCCTCAGCAGCGCGCACAGGCAGGGTGACGCACGGGGCGCCCCTGGCCCAAGGTGCCCCCTGGGAGTCCCAAGGAAGTCCCATGCGGAGCGGGGGGGGACAACGGCGGGGGAGGGGCAAACAGAGGTGGGGTTCGAGGGAAAATCGCTCCAGACCGACCCTGGAAGAAGGAAATGCGCTGAGCGGGAGCATCCGGCTGGGCCCGTTCCCCAGCCCCGCCTCAGGATAGCCCTCCCTCTACACGAACCCCCGACCCGTGAGGTCCGCAACGGCCTGCAGAGCAGCCCATCACGAGGCCCAGAGGGCCCTAGGGGCTACAGGAGCCGTGGGCCTCAGGGACACCTTGGGCCGGAGGGCCCCGGGTGCGCTCTGACGAGCAGTTCGACGCGAATCCAGCCGTGGCCACGAGGGCCTCCCAAGAAGCCCCCTACTCAAAGAGCCGGAATCGAGGAAAACGCCCGCGATTAAAAACAAATCTCCAGGGATTTGGGTGTGGGGACAGCAAGCGACCACAACCACATCAAGAACACACCCTGGGGGATGTCTTGCGCATTCCAGGAATTGTCGGAACACCGACACCAGCTTCGCACTGGTTGTGGTCGATGCGGCGTCCCAGGACGGCCAAACATCGACGACAACCACAACCAAAATGCCCATGTCGAGGTCAGGCGGTTCTTCCCCGAAGGGCCCTCCCAAGAAATCCACTTCGTTGTGGTTGTAGTTCTTTCTTGTGCCCAAGACGGGGAATCAGGGGCCACGGACACGGCGCGCAACGCAGAACTCCCCACGGGCCGCGATCCGACTCAGGCGGCGGCGGCCACTGCCGCGGCGGCGGTAGGCAGCGGCGGCGGCGGCCGCGGGCAATCGGAGGGGAGCCGGCTGAGGCAACAGTCGCGGCAAAGGGGGACCCCCCTGATATCCGGACAAGGCAACTTTTTTCGCATCGGGCGCTTTCACCCGAATTCGGGCCCTGGGCCATGCACAGATCAATCCGGCTCCAAAAATTTAGCAAATAGACAGGGTGTAGGGCTCCAGTCGACATTTCGCGACGTTTCAAAATGTATCACTCTTGTCGGGTCTCAAGGCCCCGGGAACCTCTCCCAGGACCCACTCTCACCCGTTCTTCAGGGTGGATTCAGCCGTGAGGACGAGAATCTTCCTGGAAAGTCGCTAGGAAGGGCCTCCTCTGAGATCCGAAGACGTGAAACACTGCAAAACTGTGAAAATCCCGACGAAAGCCCTAGACCCAATCTTTCTCTGGCGTTACTCGAGCCGAACCGAGCCGTGAGAGCCCCGAGTCCCGCAACTGGGCGAAACGCACGTTGTCAAAGAATTACTCGACGCGGAGATCCCCATATGTGCACATCATGCCTCTATCACGTTTCGTTGACGAACTCTGTCTATGAGCATCTGGGTGTGAGAGCGAGTCTGCGTGGACAACAGGCGCGGCAACGACGACGACGACGCCGACGACTTCAACGACGTCAACCTCCTCCTCCTCCTCCTCATCATCATTATTCCTCCTCCTCCTCCTCTGGACATCCGATGTGGCATCCCTCAAGAGAGATGAGGGAAGCCCCAGTGGAAGAGCCGCCTGAGCAACCACGAGAACCCCACCTCAGGATCTGGGGAACAAGAAATACCGAAAACGCAAAAGGAAGGCCGCTGTGGTCTCGACTGGCCCTCTGCCGCGGCGGCGACGGGCACGAGAACCTCCGTAACCTCGCGGAACACGGGCATGCTCTCGCTTCGCGAGGCGCCGCGGGAGCCTGCGCCCGGGGCGTCGTGGGCGGGCGCGGAGGGCGACGCTGACGGCGGCGGCGGCGGCGGCGGCGACGGCGGCGACAACACGGCGACGACGATACCCTGATAGGTGGGCGTTTCGATTTTCTCGCCACGGGCGATTTCGCCGGACTTGGGGCCCTGGGGTCATCACAGTTCGATCCAGCTCGAGAAAAACTGCAAAAAGGGGGTCAGGCGCTCTGGTCGTGCTTTGTCGCGATGTTTCAACTCGTTCGAGACGTCGGATCTCAGGGTACTCAGCACGCCACACTGGCGGAGCAGAGCCAGGTGGTGGCAGCGCGGGTGAACGAAGTGCTAAGGTAGCCCCCAAGTGTAGCTCCCATGTATAGCCCCCATGTGTAGATCCCAACTGAGCGACGAAACAAAAAAAACAGGTTTTACGCGTGGTGGCAGACCGACCTTACGCGGTGACTTACGCAGGCCGCCAACGCGGGACACTGCATGAATTACGCGCGACCTTACGCAGGGAGCTGACTCGCCAGTGTCGAAGCAGTCGACTCCATTTTATTATATCGCTCAAATGCAGACCCCTTAGCCCCCAAGGCCGGGCCCTCCATCCAACCATGCGATCGCAGGGAAAAAAAAGACGGTGCGCCCCACCCCTCTCTGATCTATATTTTCTATACATATGCATACATGTGTGCATTATACCAAAGCGTATTCATCTGCATATAGAAATATATGTATATGTGCACAACCTGCTTTCACGATGTGGGCGCGGTATCCGTAGACCTCAGAAGTCCAGGAGAGATACAGCTACAGTGACTGCCACGGCTTCTCGTCACCACAGGCGATCACCCAACCAATACGACAGGCACGATACCCAAGCGTCCAGACCACAACGGCGGTGCCGTCTATGACAGCGGCGGCGGCGAGAAGATCACGCATCCGCCGCTCGACCCCCCTGTGCGAAAAAATTGAATTCCCATGCTGCCACGACACAAACGGGTCCTGACAGAAAAGGGCCCATGCCCCCGAGAGGCCCCTAACGCAGGAACAACCAGCAGCGTAAACACAAACCTTCGGAGCGCGCCTACTGCGCCGCCCCTGGCGCGGTCCGCGCGCTAAGGAAAGGGGTCCGATCCAAGCAATCCGCGCGGATCCCCTCAATGTTGTGTTTGTTCCGCGGTTTGTTCTTCGACCTGAGAGGTCCCTAGAGGCACCACCAACGCCTCCGAAAGGCCCAAGAGACCCCCGAGAGACTCCCAAGAGGCCTCCCAGAGGGCCCCTACAGACCACCAAAGGCTCCAAAGACAGAACTGAAAGGATCTCAAGAGCCCCTCACAGTGCCCCAGAGAAGCTCCAGGATGCTGCGTGCTGCGCTGCGCTGCGCTGCGCTGCGCAGCGCGGAGGAGGAGGAGGAGGAGGAGGAGGAGGAGGAGGAGGAGGAGGAGCAGGAGGAGGAGGAGGAGGGGAGTAGGGGGAGGGGGAGGGGGAGGAGGAAGAGAAGGAAGAGGAGGAGGAGGAGGAGGAGGAGGAGGAGGAGGAGGAGCAGGAGGAGGAGCAGGAGGAGCAGGAGGAGGAGCAGGAGGGGGAGGAGGAGGAGGAGGAGGAGGAGGAGGAGGAGGAGGAGGAGGAGGAGGAGGCGGAGGAGGAGGAGGAGGAGGAGAGAACCCAACCCTCTTCGAGCTGCGCTGCCGCGCTGGCGCGGCGGCGAAATGTGCCGCAAGTACCTTCGCGGATGTCCGATCCGATCCGAGTCTCCCTACCAGGGACCGCGCCCAGTGCCTCAACCGCAGTAGACTACAGGTGGACCGCTCAGCAGCTTTTCCACCTCTGAGTGGCCTGTTTTCCTCCCCCCTCCCCGCGGCCGCCCGCTCTGCCCTCTTCCCACCCTTCCATGCCGGCAACTTCGCTTGTCGGTGCCCCCGTCCAGCTTTATCGTCGGTGCAGCCAGCTCTGCCTCGCTGCCGACAGTGACCGCTCAGTAGCAACTCATGGGAGCCTCCCATACCATATTGTCGGCTCTTGCGAATCGATGCGAATCGACGCAGTCGACGCCAATCGACGCTAGTCGCCGCTAATCGAAGTTATCTCGGCGCTACCTCATCGACTCCCAGGCGCTAACCGACGCTAATCGACACTGAAGACGGCCTTGAGAGGGTAGACCAGGCTCCCATGATGTGCTAACGGATGGACCGTCTCGTCAAGGGCGCGATCCAGAGGTGCTGGGAGCCCGGCCCGCCCAGAACAAGAAAAGGCGACGGGGTCTGGGCCGAGGCGAACGGGAAGTCCCTCGAGAGAGCGTAGCCCTGAAGAGGCCGAGAGAGCAAGGCTAGACCCTGACGAGGCCCCTGTGGATCCCAAACCTGATTATCCTCCTTCCCCTCCTCCTCCTGCTCCTCCTCCTCCTCCTCCTCCTCCTCTTGCTCCTCCTCCTGCTCCTCCTCCTGCTCCTCCCCCTGCTCCTGCTCCTCCTCCTCCTCCTCCTCCTCCTTCTCCTCCTCCTCCTCCTCCTCCTCCTCCTTCTCCTCCACCTCTTCTTTCCCGAGCTAGGAGGGCGCCGACTCGCCCGCAGCGTCAGCTCCTCCTCATCCTCCTCCTCCTCTTCCTCCTCTTCTTCCTCCTTCCCCTCCTCCTCCTCCTCCTACTCCTCCTCATCCTCCTCCTCCGCCTCCTCCTCTTCCTCCTCCTCCTCCTCCTTCATTCCTTTTCCTTATCGATAACTTCTCCCTGTCGCATCTCGAGGCCAGTTTTTAGGGCGGGCCGGGCGTCTCGCCTGAGACATCCTCACCATGTATGACTCTGAAGCTGAAACATCGACAACCGATTCACACATGAAAGGCGGGTGGTTTTCAAAATGTGGTTCTCGCCTTAGCGCGGCGCACATTCGTTTCAAAGTTTACAAGAGTTTCACGGATTGAGGGCGGGTGGTTTTCAAAATGTGGCTTTCGCCTTAGCGCGGCGACCACTCGCTATAAAGTTTACAAGAGCTTCACGGATTGAGGGTGGCTGGTTTTCAAAATGTGGCTCTCGCCTTCGCGCGGCGCACATTCGTTCTCAACATTTGCAAGAGCTTCACGGATTGAGAGCGGGTCGTTTTCAAAATGTGCCTCTCGCCTTCGCGCGCCGCACATTCGTTTTAAACAAAAGCAAGAATTTCACGGATTGAGGGCGGGTCGTTTTCAAAATGTGGCTGTCGCCGTAGCGCGGCGCATATTCGTTCGAGGAAATGCAAGAGTTTCACGGATTGAGGGCGGGTCGATTTCAAAATGTGGCTCTCGCCTGGGCGCCGCGCACATTCGTTTCAAAACTTTGCAGAAGTTTCACGGATTCCCATCATCAGCGTACCAGAAATGGGGTTTGAAAGGAATCTGGATTACGCAGGCGCAACTTTACGTTGATTCGCTGTGTTGAAGTCTGGGAATGGCGTCCTGGCAGGACTCTGGATCGTCAATACGCAACAGTCAGGTTGATCTGTGGCGTTGGAATCCCGAGAACAATCGAAGAGAGAGCTTGGAGGGAGGGTATATTCCAACATCGTTGATGCCTCTTGGGTTTACACTGGTCCTCCTCCTCCTCCTCCTCCTCCTCCTCGTGGCGGCGGCGCTAGACTTGGCACGAAGGAAGCGTGTCCTGAGGAAAGCGGGCCCTCGACTTCGGGTCTCTTCTTTTTCCCAGGGCAACTCCCTTTTTAGTCGGGCTTCTGCTGGCCCGGGTCAATCCAAGACCGGGTCAGTCGGGCAATGCAGGATCCTGCGCGCTGGCCCGGGTTAATGCAACCCTGGGCTCTGCAAGATCCTGCGAGATCTGGCGCTCTGGCTTGACCCCCTGTTGCACTGACTCACCCGTCTCAAGGCTAAGACGAAGCCAAAACAAAGATAGAATCGGGTGAGGGTAAATTGAGAATCTCTGAGATCCGCCGTCTCGGGCACCGCGGCCTTCTCAGAGCGTTCCGGAAGGCCCTGAGAGCGCCCTGGAACGCCCTGGAACGGATCCGTCCTCGTCCCAGCCCCGTCCGAAAGGCTCCCGATCTATCCGAAGCCATCCTCTGCCGACCCCAGGTCCCGAGACCACGGGCCGCTGCTGGCCAAGGCCGCGCGAATGGCGATGTCCGTAAACGGTGGTGCTGGGAATCTGGTCTTGGCGACGCCGGACTCGCGCAGAACAGAACACTCTCTCCTACAGTCACTTCAAGCACGCGGGCGTCGAACGGCGCAGTTCCGGCCCGCCGAGCTCACAGGAAGTCACGAGCCACGCTCTCCTACGGTGACTTCAAAACCACGCGGGCGCATCGAACGAACACGGCACGGCGGCACGGCGAACTGTAGGAGAGCACGAGGCACGCTGTCCTGCAATCGGCTCGGTCACGACACAATTCGAGGCCTCCTGGAAGAGGTCGGAGTAGGTGGGGTCGAAGGATCGCGATGCATGGCCGAGGCATCGCCGATGCAACGGCCACGTCGGCGGCACATCGGCCACATCGTCGTGGAGAAAATCGGGCTCCGCATCGAGCCGCACCGCCAATGCATCGGCGACGCGGCGCGATCCTCCGACCCCAGCTACTCCGACCCCATCCGGGAGGCCTAGACCAATCACGCCCACAATACCGAAACCGATATCCGGCGAAGTCGTGTAGCAAACGCGCCCCAGGAAGGAATCGGCCAGGGCAGGGCTGTTTAGTAAACGCCCAGGGCTGCTTGGCAAACGCCAAATGTCATTGCACCGGCCTTGCAGACGTGCTGCAGCAGATTTCTGCGTGGATTTCTGAGTGGATGTTTGCCCGAAGCGGCAAGCGAAAAACGAAGTGAACTTCACGTGGATTTGTTTTAGTCTTCACTCCTGGCCAACAAACAATCCGCACGAAATTCACTTCGAAATCCAGAACGACATTCTCCAGGACACTCCTGGTCCATCCTGTTGTCTTCCGAACGACATCCGCTCTGCGATGTTGGCGCCATGACAATTATCGGGCCCGGGTGGTTTCTCCCCCCTTACCACGACACAGCCCCGACACAGCCCCGCCCACAGCACGGCCACGCCCACAGCCCGACACCGACACGGCCACGACACAGCCCCGCCCACAGCACCGAGACCGAAGTCGCCGCTGCCCACATCGCCGTCAGCGCGCGTCGGCGGGCCAGGGCGTCTGCCGAGGCCGCGTGGCGCGGCGCGGCCCCGCTCGCTCGCCGGACTGCGCGCCGCCCGCGCGCGGCGCGCCGCGGCGGCTGGCCCGGCGGGGCGGTCAGCCCAGCGCCACGACGGCGGCCGCGCAGCCCGCCTGGGGAGCGACGTGCGCTCGCACAGGGAGGGGGCCGAGGAGGAGGAGGAGGAGGAGGAGGGCAAGGAGAAGGGCAAGGAGGAGGAGGGCAAGGAGGAGGAGGAGGAGGAAGGAGGAGGAGGAGGAGGAGGACAAGGAGGAGGGGTGAGGAGGAGGAGGAGGAGTAGAGGGGAAGGCGCGAGGACTTGGCACTGGAGCGGCACAACGAAGGGGGTCTTACACTCAAACCGCCCAAGGAGGCCGCCTGGGGAGCGAGGAGCGCTCGCGGGACGCCGCTGGAAAATGCAGAAGAAAGACGACAGAATCCAGGGCTCCAGTTGCGATTTGCTCGCGACTTGGCATGTGTGCTTTGCAGCGTCGGATCTCAAGGACATGGTGTAGGCGCTTTTTGGTAAGGCAGCCAGCCGGTCCCCCAGGGGCCTGGGTGCCGCCGTCCAACGGCGACTGCCGACCGCCTCGAAGAGAGCCTGGATCCAAGATCCGTGGAGCTGGCGCGCCGCACGCACCCGCGGCTTCGACAGGCCACCTCCCAGCTCGAGCTTGCCCACCGCCGCCACGCGTCCGAGGAGAGGGTCGGTGAAGGCTGTGGGGTGCGGGTGTGGTCAGGTTTCGGGCTGCGCGCAGACAGCCCCCCCCCCGAGGTAGTCCCGGTTGGCCTCGGCAGGCCCCCCGAGGAGTCGCACCCTGGCGCCGCCCCTGGCGAGCCTGCGGGGCAGAGGGCACGGGGCTCGCCACGCAGGAGGGGGGGGAGGAAGAGGAGGAGGGCAGGGAGGAGGAGGAGGAGGAGGGGGAGGAGGAGGGGGAGAAGGAGGAGAAGGGGAAGGAGGAGCAGGAGGAGAAGGAGGAGGGGAGGAGGAGGAGGAGCAGGAGGAGGAGGAGGAGGAGGAGGAGGAGGAGGAGGAGGAGGAGGCAGGTTGCCATTGGGGTCAACGTCGGCGTGGAGCGGCCCGCAGGCGGCGCGCCCGGCGGATGCGCAGCACGGCGCACCACGTCGACGGGTTGATCAAGCTCTGGCAGTCCAACGTCGCTCAACACACTGCTGTTGATGAAGTTGGTCAGCTTCGCTCTGAGATTCAGAGCCTGAAGAAACAGGTGGCTGAGCTTCGCCTGCTGCTGACACCAGCAGCTCACCTACGCGCCGGTCCACTTGCTGCTGCCGAACTCGTTCTTCGACCTCCTGTGCCGGTGCGAGTCGACGACTCCAAGGATTCACCTCCGGACGTACTTGGCGCTTCCACCCCTGCTCCTCTCTTGTTTGACCCAGGCGCTGATCAAGATCTGTTATCAACCGGTTCGGGCTTTAGCAAGGGTGCAGTCCAGCGCAAAGGTAGAGGCTTCGGCAAGGAAGTGCCTCCCACAGGCAAGGACATGGCCGACCATGCCAAGGGCAAGACTTCTGATGATGAAAGCGGCCATCAGCAGAATGTAAAAGGCAACACCATCCTATTCAGGAGTCAAAGGGAGCAGTGATTCAGTGAGTTCCAGTCGAGGTACGGCGCAGTAAAGAAGGATAAGACCTGAGAAGGGGCATGTTTCTATCAGGTAGGTGTCTGCTGTGCTTGCACGACCACCTGAATCGAGTGTTACGGTGTTACAGGAGGAGGGAAGTGAGGAGGAGGAGGAGGAGGAGGATGAGGAGGAGGAGGAGGGGGAGGGGGAGGGGGAGGAGGAGGGGAGGAGGGGAGGAGGAGGAGGAGGAGGAGGAGGAGGAGGAGGAGGAGGAGGAGGAGGAGGAGGAGGAGGGGAGAGAGAGGAGGAGAAGAGGAGAGAGGAGGAGGAGGAGGAGGAGGAGGAGGAGGAGGAGGAGGAGGAGGAGGAGGAGGAGGAGGAGGAGGAGGAGGAGGAGGAGGAGGAGGAGGGAGGAGAGAGGAGGAGGAGGAGGGGAAGGGATAGGAAGAGGAGGAGGAGGAGGAGGAGGAGGAGGAGGAGGGAGGATGGAGTATGAGAAAGAGAGAAGAGGAGGAGGAAGAGGAGGAGGAGGAGGAGGAGGAGGAGGAGGAGGAGGAGGAGGAGAAGGAGAAGGAGGAGGAGGAGGAAGAGGAGAAAGATAGGAGGAGGAGGAGGGGGAGGAGGAGGAGGAGGATCAGAAGGAGGAGGATCAGGAGGAGGAGGACGAGAGAGGAGGGGGAAGGTGCGATGACTTGGTACTGGAGTGGCGAAACGAAAGGGGTCTTAACAGCCAAACCACCTAAGAAGGACGCGCGACAAGGGTGCAAAGGCCTTGTGAGGCCATGTTCGCACTTTGCGAGCGGGGCGCGGCCAGCGAACGCGGCCGAAGATGGGCAGAACGGGAAGGATGCAAGGGCAACCTGAGAAAGTCGCTCATCCTTACTATGCGGGCTGACTGCACGCGATATGACACAGTTACCTTGTGCGGCGGCTGGCGCGCGCCGCCAGCGCGGCACGCCAGTGGCGCGACCTTGACCGCGGATGTCGGCGCAAACGACCCCGTTTTCTTCCGTCGCTCACTTGGAACACCGCGGAGGGTGCTAATGCAAGACGGCGATAAATAAATGACTGTGGGGGGAGAATCATTTCAGAATCTTTTCAGAAGCTTCGGCTTCCTCTTCGCTTCGGCTCCGACTGGCCCGTCGACTGTCCAGGCGGGCGCCCGAGGAGGGCGGGGAGGAAAGATTAAACGATTAAAAAGTAGTTCCCTGACCCAGGGCCAATTTTTCTAGTCATCATCCCAGGCGCCGCCGCGTGAACACGACCACCGATCAACTCTCACTTCTCATCCAACACTTCGGCGAGTTCGTGTCGTGACGAGCCCTTGAAGCTCCAGAGCCCGAAGGGTCAGAGTGAGGGGTCCGAACGGTCTTACGCAATCCCTGGATGCGTGGCTGTAGGATTCCGCGCAGTGGAGTGTTGTCGAGATATCACTTCGAAAGAATATTGGTTATTGATTCCCTCCCTCTGGTGCGCAGTTTTTTTAGTTATAGTGCCCCTCCAGTAGCTCATATGTTAAAAAGCACGTGCTCTTGTTATAAGGGGAAGCCTTGGGTCTTCAACTTGCTCCTCACAATGTGCTGAAGCATCGCGCTCTCGCCCGGGACTGCCGTGCAAATGTTGTAAGGTGCCGCGCCCTCGACGCTCAGGAATCGCGCTCTCGCGGCGGACTTCTTCACGATTCACTTGGGAATCGCGCTATCGCTGGAGACGCCCTTGCGATTTATGCAGAACGTACGCTTCAGCGACCCGCCCGACCCGCCCGCCTGGGTCCGCCCACCCGACCCGCCTCATCTGATTCTAGCGATTGTTTTCCTGCTCCTAGCCTCTCTCCTGCTCATTTCTCTCTCGTGCGTCGTCCTTCTCCCTCCCCCTTGCCGCTTCCCTCCTCCCTCCCTTCCCGAACTCCTCCCCCTCGCTATATAATTTGTCCTGTCTCCCTCTTCCTGTGTTAGGGGCTGCGCCACCTGCACGTGGCAGATAAGGAAGATATACCTCGAATGGGAGGGCGATCGAAGACGAAAAGGGCGGGCATCGAGGGCTCGGGATCGACATGCTGATTGGCACAGAAGCACATGAGAGCAAACAGTCTTAAACTAATGAATGGTGTGTGGTGTTATTGTTGTTGGTCTTGTTGAGGCTGCTGTTGGTGTTGTTATTGTTGCTGATGAAGATTCACTCCTGAAGAATTATTATTATTGATCTCCGGAAACGGTTCCGCGCGCCTTCGCCTCGACGCCAGCTACATTTTCTCTGAAAACGAAGCTCGCGCTCGAGCGTTGGCTCGAGCCTAAATGTGGGCTCTTGGAGGCCCAGGTACGACAACAACGGCTCCTCCTTGATACTTCCTCACAATGTACCCCGAGACACCCCGGCCAGAGAGGCCCCCGAACTCAGGAACGGCGCTCCTCTTAAGACTTCCTCGCAATTTACTTAAGTTGGCGGAGGCTCAGCCACGACGCTGGCTCGGTACTTCCTCACGATTTACTCCGAGAGCCCCTGGCCAAGACGGCCCCCGAACTCAGGAACGGCGCTCTCGCTCGAGACTTTCCCGTAATTCAGGCAAGTTGGTGGAGGCCCGGACATGGCGACAAGGGCTCCCGCTCGATATTTCTCCATAGTCATTCCGACAGCCCCTGAACAGAGAGGCCCCCAAACTCAGGAACGGCGCTCTGGCTCGAGAATTCTTCGCACTTCAGTCAGTGGCCGACAAGGAAGAAATTCCACCCGAAAGGGGGTGCAATCGAAGGCGAAGTTGGCGGGTATCCAGGGTTGGGGTATACGGAGTGCAAAACACGCGTGCCAGGAAGAGCGAACAGTCTTAAACTGATTGTTGTTGTTGCTGTTGTTTAGTTGTTGTGGTTGTTGCGGTTGTTG
The DNA here is from genome assembly GCA_963575745.1 of Prorocentrum cordatum. NCBI lineage: Eukaryota > Dinophyceae > Prorocentrales > Prorocentraceae > Prorocentrum > Prorocentrum cordatum. The sequence continues at coordinate 372,946 of CAUYUJ010014450.1, read as the reverse complement.
TTGTTGTAGTTGTTGTTGCTCCCAAAGATATCCGAAGTCTTGATCTGTCCAGAAGGGGTCCACAGAAATCCCGACCCTTTCTGACTACCTACCAGACCACCCCAACCGAACCCGAAGACCCGAATTTCGGGTAGGCGGGGGGGCGAATTGCATATGTTTTCTCAGTGTTCCCCGACCCCCCCCCCACTGGGAATGAAGGGCAGATTGGGGCCTTCGAGTTGGGTTGGGGTGGTTTGGTGGTAAGTGGTGACTTTCCGAACCCCAGGGCCGGATTTTAATCCTGAGTTACTTCTTGACGGTCCAGGAGCCCAGTAAGGTCCCTGGGCCGAAAACTACCGGAGTGAGGAGGTCTGGATCTGGCGCTGGGAACCAAAAATCATACAGTCGGAGGGCCAAATTTTCCCCCCGAATCCTGTTCTGACAGTCCCGAAGCCCGAAAACGGGCCTCCAGAGGCAAACCACACAAAGTGAGAGACCAGCCGCCTCGTTTCGTGCGAGGCTTCAGATGTAGAAGCCGACTGGCATGCACGAAGTAAAACTCAACTACACCTGAGAAAACCCAGTCAATGGATGATTTGACAATTGATCATATGGATCTTGAGATCGATTGTGAGATCGAGAATGATATCCATAGTGGACTCGATAGAGGACGATTGTAAGGTCGACCGTGAGACCGAGAGTGAAATCGATTCAATGAGATCGATAGGGAGATGGATCGCGAGATCGATCGTGCGATCTCTAGTGAGATCGCTTGCGAGATCGATTGTGAGATCGATTGTGAGAGCGACGGTGAGATCGATGGAGAGGTGGGAAATGAGATCGATGCTGAGACCGATCGATAAGAAGATCGACCAAGAACCTTGGAACCTGGGAACCTCGCCGCCCACCGAAATCGGCCCGGGAACCGGGGAACTGGGAACCCGGGAACCCAGAACCGGGAACCTGGGAACCCAGCGTGCGACCAAAATCGGCGGGGCACTTTCGCCAAATCCTGCAACCTCCGCTAGGACCCCTTCAGTGCAAACACTGATTCGAGAAATTGGAAGCGATAGTGGAATCGATAGAGGACGATTGTAAGGTCGATCGTGAGACCGAGAGTGAAATCGATTCAATGAGATCGATAGGGAGGGAGAGATCGATCGCGAGATCGCTCGTGCGATCTCTAATGAGATCGCTTGCGAGATCGCTTGTGAGATCGATTGTGAGAGCGATGGTGAGATCGATGGAGAGGTGGTAAATGAGTTCGATGCTGAGACCGATCGATAAGAAGATCGACCGAGAACCTGGGAACCTTGGAACCTCGCCGCCCACCAAAATCGGCCCGGGAACCGGGGAACCTGGAACCCGGGAACCCGGAAACCTGGGAACCCAGTGTGCGACCAAAATCGGCGGGGCACTTTCGCCAAAGCTTTCCACATCCGCGAGGACCCCTTCAGTGCAAGCACTGATCGGGGAAAAATGCTGCCGAGAGGCTCCCGAGAGGCCTCCCGAGTCCCCAAGAAGCCTTCCAAAGAGGTGCCTTGTCCGCGACCCAGTTTGGTCCCCACAGCGCCCCAAGAAGCCGTCGAGAGGACTCGGAGGAGGAGGGGGGTACCATTGGAAACAATGCGAAATCGAAGACCCAGGTTTGGCGCTTCGCCAGCCGCCCTCGCAGTGGGCATGACGGCGCAGACCTCCCAGCGGCCGGACCCCGGGTCGAGCACCTCGGGCGTCCGCGGGCGACGACGAGGCCGAGCTCGACGACGGCGACTAAGGCGACTAAGACGACGACGACAACGACGACGACGACCACGACGACGACGACCGACGACGACGACGACGACGAAGTCGACGACGACGACGACGACGACGACGACGACGACGTCGACGACGACGACGACGACGACGACGACGACGACGACGACGACGAAGTCGACGACGACGACGACGACGACGACGACGACGACGACGACGACGACGCAAATGCCGACGCCAGCGGCGGCGGTGGCCGCGATCGGGCTGAGGGCTGAGACCTGAGATTAAGGCAACAGGCAGGCATGAGAGGGATTCGATCCGCGTCGGATCGGATCGAGAGCAAACTCGAGACCGGAACCGAAGTTCGGGGAGCGGACCGGATTAGGATCTGACCGTGAGCAACCCTGACGGGTCGTGAGCAGCCCTGACGGGTCCTGAGGTGACCAGGGTAAGCGGATCCTGAACCCGAAGGCTTTTCCCAGGACCAGCTTTCCGGCCAGTCGGTGTTGATGGTTACGGAGTCCCGGGGAGGACCCCTTTCGCCCACGAAACTTCGGCAGAACCATCCAATTGCATACAGCAGATAGCCGAGAGCAGAACCCCTAAGTTCAAGCTCTGCTTCGGGCATAGTATCAAAATCGAACGGAACATCCAAACTTGGTTTCGACGAGTTTGACCAATTGAGCTGGCCCCCGGGGCCTTCAAGACGGCCCCGACGAGGGTAACTGGGCCCTGGGACCAGCTTAGAACACGATTGAAGTAAGGAGCTTCAAACGCGCTAAAAGCCATGTGAGCCGACTGGGCCAAACCCTGGGGCCCGAGCGCGAACTCGGGCCTGCGAAATGGAACAAATCACATCGCTGGCTGCCTGGGCCAACATCTTCCACCCTCCAGAGCCCTGGCCCGGGTCTCTGGGCAGCGGCGGACATGGATGTCTTCCCGCCCGCAGGGAACGGGCAGATATCCACGCCCACCACTCCTAAGGGTCCCCGGCCCAGGCCCGAGACAGGCTCAGAGGAGGAAGAGGCTGTATAAACGTACCTTTTCGGAGGTCCGCGCAGACTTCTGGGGTCGGCGCCGGACCTGAGGCGCCGCCGGGGGGTCACAACGCCGACCCGAGACATCCGTGGGGGCCTTCGAACGCTTGTATTCCTCTCGTTTGTTGTTACTCGAGGGCTCTTATACGAATGATAAACATGGACGGCGTGCAAGGGGTTGGAGCGAGAAGGGCGACCTTCGAAGAGGGCGGGCGAGATCCTATCTGGGCAGGGCGGAACCCGGCCCTTCTGTGAAGGCCCACGCCCCCCTCCTCCTCCTCCTCCTCCTCCTCCTCCTCCTCCTCCTCCTCCTGCACACCCTCTTGCTCCCGCACCCTCTTGCATTGGAGAGGACACGCGAGAGGACACGAGACCCCTCCGAGGGCCACATTGCCACAGGAGTGCAAAGGCAGGGGTCGCAAAACACGGGACATAAAAGGGTACCCTTGATTTGGCGGGCTCGACCTACTGATCATCGTGGGTCCATCTAATGCAGCTTCTCGCCCCAGATCTATTTCTCACTCCCCCAGGGCCGGAAAACGGCCACTGGAGTCCAACAAATGCACAACAACTTCCCGAGCCAAACACCTCGAACCTGCCCGCCCTTCCTGCTGGCTGGAACTGGTGCTGGGCCACCTCGGACCCCTAACGGCTCCAATGTTGATCGTCCGGCTTGATTGTGATCGGCCTCTGGCGAGACTTTTCGGCGGCAAGCGAGGGGGGGAAATGAGAAGGAGAAGGCCTTCTCAGAAAGCGGGGGGCTGCTCGGAAGCCCTGAGGTCTTTTGAGAAATGCTCTTTCTTTTCGGGGAAGGCTTAGAAAACTTCTCAGAAGGCCAGGGGACTTCCGAGCCTTCTGAGAATGCCCGCCTCTTCTCGGAGGCGCGCAAACATGGATTAGCGATCCATGGATTTGGCGCGCGGTCGCCAAATGAATGGACCGGGGGAGGTACCCTCCACAAAATGCGGCCAAAGCCGCCTCGCTCGGCGGCGGAAATCCGGGATTGATTTCCCACGGAAACGGGACCCGTTGCTAATCCACGCCCCCTTGATCCATGTTTGCGATCGCCTGATCTACTCACTTCCCCCCTGGGCTCGCAGCCGAATTTGGTCTCCGATCATATTTCTGGGCGGCGCGCACGAGAAGGTGGAGGGAGGGGGAGGGCTTCTTAGAAGGAGGCTGCTTCTCAGAAGGCGCCGGCCTCACATCTATGGATGAGGCCCGCGGCTTCTGAGAAGCAGGGGTGCTTCTAAGAAGCCCTTCCCCCTCCCGCCACCCCCAAGGCCTTCCAGGGCCGTTTTCGCCCCCGCTCATCGCCCCCTCATATAAGCGACGTCCAGGGACTCGTACATACCTGGAGGATCGATTTTCCCCTCTGCGCGTGGCCGATTCTTTCCCCCGTCGCCCCCCGCCCAGATCGCGCGGGGGGTACCGAGCCGAGGACCTCCACTTCGGAGATCAGCTCGCCTGCGCGCGGCCCCGGCCAGGAGGGGGGGAGGAAGGGGATTTTGTTTTGAGCGCCACTGTCCCGCTGCGCGTCGCTCTGTCGGCAAAATCGTTGAGGAGGAGGAGGAGGGGGAGGAGGAGGGGGAGGAGCTGAAGGGGGAGGAGGAGGGAGGGAGGAGAGGAGGAGGAGGAGGAGGAGGAGGGAGGAGGAGGAGGAGGAGGAGGAGGAGGAGGAGGAGGAGGAGGAGGAGGGAGGAGGAGGAGGAGGAGGATTTTGTTTTGAGCACCACTGTCCCGCTTCGCGTCTATCGGGTCGGGCGAAAGGGGGGGATAGCAAAAGGGGGGTTTGAGAATCAGCTCACGTAGCTGATTTTCCCGGCGCCTCCCGGCGCAGGAGGCGACTGTGTATCGAGGAATGGGCCCCTCGGTGAGGCCGAAACCAGCTGCACGCAGCAAATTTCGTAACCCCCCCTTTCCCAATCCCCCCCTTTCGTCCGGCCCGAGTCTAGAGCACGCTGAAGGTATCTGATAGCAAGGTGAACCCCTTCTCTTTTTGATGGAGCCCTTTGCAGATCTTATTCCAACAGTCTGGAATCTACTTGTCACGACGCCGGCTTGGACAAAGCTCTCCAAGCTTGGCTAGACGAGCCCCAGACGTGCATCTCTTGCACTCCGTGCAAACAACTATCATTGAGTCGCTCGAGCAGTCAGATCTGATACCCTTGTGGTTTAGATTCCGCAGGGCCTGCATCTTGACTCTGAGAATCTCGCTACACTGGCCTGGGAGAGGGCAGACATCACCTGGGCTCCGGGACGTGCGGAGTCAAGACTGACAGTGCCAAAAACGCTGAGAACCACAAGGAGGGCCGAGCCAGATCCATGAGTGGGGCCTGGGGGGGCTCTCGAACAACAGGCGCGCACGGGTTAGACCAGGAGACACCAGACAAATCCGTCCTGGGCCACCTCGGGAGCAACTCTGCCGCCAGCCTGATGGCGTACTTGCACCGGGCCACGGTACAAGAAGGATCAGAAAGCACAGAATCGCTGGCGGACGGGTACGCCGCAGCTCCTTGCTTCGCAGCTCTGTCGGCAAAATCGTTGAGGAGGAGGAGGAGGAGGAGGAGGAGGAGGAGGAGGAGGAGGGGGAGGAGCAGGAATGGCGAGCTGGGAGGAGCAAGAGAAGGATCGAAGATTGAGGACCGAAGGTTCTGGGCACCTCGCTACTTCGTTCGGCCTCACGGGGAGCCCTCGCTTCCGTGGCCGGATCCGCCTCGAGGCCCCAGCCAGAGAATGGGGAGGCGGAGAGGATCAAGGTCGGAGGGCCGAGGCTCTGGTCGGGGGGAACGAAAGGGGGGGATAGCAAAGGGTAGAGAATCAGCTCACGTAGCTGATTTCCCTAGCGCCTCCCAGCGCCGGGAGGCGCCCAGGTATCGAGGAATGGGCCCGGCGGCGGGGCCGAAACCAGCTGCATGCAGCAGATTTCGTACCCCCCCCTTGCCCTATCCCCCCCCTTCGCTCGGCCCGATCTGGGCACGAAGGAAGCGGGTCCTGGACACTTGCTCACCGTTTCCAGGGCCCTGGGCCCGCCGCGGGCCCGGGGCTCCTCAACAAGCGGCTCAGGCTGAGGAGATGGTCCCGAGGAACCTCCCAGGGGGTGCAGCAGACGCGCACGATCAGATATACCTTGCTGCACGAGGCAGTGGGGCACGTTCCTCCTCGATCCTTGAGGGCCCTGCATTGCCTCAGAGCTCCTGCGGGCTCCCGGGGCCGTCGGGGGACACGGCAGTTCCGTGGGCCACCTGCCCGCACGCCGATGTGTTACGTGCTGCGCCGACCGTACAGGGCAGGTGTTAATACATGGGATTTGTAAACATATAGGATGTTTAATACATGATTAATTTATGAATGAATGTATGCATGAACTCATCGTTGCTTTTAGTACTAAATCCCTGCATTTTGTTATGAATGATCCGCACGCGGAGCATGTATTAAAGACGGCACTGTACAATCGAGCTCGATTGGAGAGGACCCGCGGAGGGACACGAGACCCTTCCAAGGGCCGCACTTCCCCACGAGTGCGGCGGACATGGGGACTGGACGCAGGGCACAAGGCACCCTCGACTCGGCCTAGTCGACCTACGCATCGGCCTCGACTGTAGGATGCAGTTCTCTCACAATACCCATTGAAGCATCTTCAGAACCCAGACTTGATCGCGACGTGCACAAATCAAGACGGGAGGTTTTCGCTCATGTTCGGCCTCGGGGGGCGCTCGCCGGGCCTCGGGACCGTCAAACCAGTCCCGGGCAAAGGGTCGGGCCTTATGGGGACCCCTTGTCAAAAATGTCAGGACGCCGCATGCTTGGGCTCAAGACCCCCTGAACCATTCTCAAAACAAATTCGCGACGAAGCCCATGACTGGCGCCCCCCTTCCTCGCCACCCCCGGTCACCTCACGACTCTCACCGGCGCCGTGTGAGAATCCGCCACTCCTGGTCGGGGATCTTCTGACCTTGGTCAATCCAGACCCGGGTCAGCAGGAAACCAAAACTGCAACGCAGGAAAAAAAACCTGCAATATAGATCTTCGCAAACCCGGGTCAGCCAGTATGCGCGGCCGCCTCGCGGCCACGAGCGGCTCGCTAACCCGGGTCAGCCAGAGGGGGTCTTCGCAGGGTCCTGCAGGATCTGGCGCTCTGGCTGACCCCCGTTTGCATTGACCCCCGTCTCAAGGCTCCCGACCTGGGCACTCCTCCGCGGCGCCGGGCGAGTCGTGACGCGGCCAGCCCCCTTCTTTCCACCTGGCCCACCCCACGGGCCACGCCCGTCCCAAACTCCCCGACGGCTCACAACGCCGACCCAGAGGCCTCGACCCACTCCTCGGGGCCGGCTCTATTTTACCCCGAGTCGGTTTTGCACGGCCCCGAGGGCGGGTAAGGGCCCCCAGAGGCCGAGAAGAGTGGAGCACCTCCCCGGGCACGCCCGGTATTGCGAGGCGGGGATGTGTCCGTATCCTGAGGTCGGGCATGTCCCCCTACAGGCAGACTTTGGAGGTGAAAATAAGAAATAGTCTTAAAAAAAACCCAGGTAATCAAAAATAGTGAAAACAGCGTCCCCAGATTAGTTGTTGATTATTTCTCCTGTAGAGGGACGTGCCCGACTTCACCGTGTCCACCGCCTGTGGGCCCGACGTCCTGGGGCCCCAGCGGGCGGTGGACATGGATATGTTTGAGCCCCCGGGGGCCCGAGCAGATCCATGTCCGCGAGTCGAGGTCTCCGAAAATCGATCCTCCCAGGCGGCGGTTCTGTACGAGTCCCTGGACGTCGCTTATATGGGGGGGCGGTGAACGGGGGGGAAAAGGGCCCTGGAAGGCCTTGGGGGTGGCGGGAGGGGGGAGGGCTTCTTAGAAGCACCCTGCTTCTTAGAAGGCGCGGGCCTCATCTATAGAGTGAGGGCTGGCGCCTTCTGAGCAGCAGCCTCCTTCTGAGAAGCCCTCCCCCCTCCCTCCACCCCCTTGTGCGTACCGCCAAATCTGATTCGATCCGATTTCCCGACTCGATGCCGACTGATCCTGAAGTCGGAGAACGACTGCCAGGAATGCATAACAAGCAGCCCTTCGGGGGTAAGGGGCCGCAGTAGGAGCGAGGAGCAGTGGGGCCGCTTACCTGCGCGTGTGGCTCGCACCAGCGCCATCAATGGCGCATGCTCCCCCATTTGGGACCCGCTTTTGCTTCAGACAGACCTGCCTCGATTGGGGCCTATAGATCCCTGGAGGCCGAAGCTGGGGGGAACAGGCTGCCAACATGGCCCATCCAACAAGCAGACTTCGGAGGCTGGGTGGGCCTGGGAGCAGCAGGAGCGAGGATCAGCGCGCCCGCCCGCCCGCCACTACCTGCGCATGCCGGTGCCATCTGGTGCGCATGCCAGTGCTATCTCCCGATGCGTGCGCTCCTTTGCGAGTAGGCACTCTGCGAGCAGTGGAGCGCGCTCGGCGAATCCCTGGCTTGGGGGCTGGCTTTGGCCTCCTGGGGCCCCGCGCCGAGAGACCACGGCACGCCGGGACGCCGGGCGCGACGAGGCGAGGCGAGCGCCGAATGCCGCTCCCGTCGGCGCGCGCCAGGAGCGCCTCCCGAGGAGGTCGGCGGCGGGGCTGTTGCCGCTCCCCCCCAGGGGTCGTCCAGCCAGCGATCTCTCGGTCCGCGCGGAATATCTGGCCCCCATGGGCGTGAATAGATGGGGGGGGGCGATACATAGGGGGGGGAAGGGGGGGGGGGGAGGGGGGGGGGGGGACGTGCACCGCTCGTGCCCTGTCTTGGCCCCGGGAGGGCCCTGGGCCCTCCAGGGGCCCAAACGGGCCTCCTTACATCCGAGAACGGGCCCAGGGCCTTCCTTATAGGGTATAACAACAGGGCCTTTGTTATATTCTAAAGGGACCTTTCGGGCCCGTGAAGAGGATACGAGGATACCAACAGTGCACCTCTCCTCACCCCGCCATCCAGCTGTCGCCCCCGAACCCGACGCCCGAGACACTCTGCCCGTCGCGGCGCCCGCGATCGCGCGGAGCGCGTCCTGGGCCGCCGAAGCGGGGTCGCGGCAAGGCGGGCTGCCGCACGACGGGGGGGGCACGACGAGGCGGAGGGCGGGCGCGGAGGAGAAATAGGGGCCCTGACGCTCGGGAGCGCTGCAAAGCATAGCAGGTGTCCCCAGCCTTCGGCGCCCAGAGCCCTTGGCTGGCCTCTTGAGGGGTGCCCCCGGAGCCTCCAGAGCACCCCCTCACGAGGCCCCGAGGGCCTGGCGAGGCCTGGACGGCCTCCAGACTGGAGGACGCGGGGACCTCCTTGGAGATCCAGGGGACACCTTGGGCCAGGGGCACCTCTGGCCACGCACGATCCCGAACCCCCGGCTTCGTGATTTCTGCCACGGCGAGAGGGCGAGCACGACGGACAAACCTACAAGTGGATGCTTGTCAGGACGTCGGAAGTCTGAGAACAGACACGTCGGTCGGAAGAGGTATATCAAAAAAACTAAAGTAGGAAGGTGGATAAAGTAGATGGGGTCCAGGTCCTCCCAGAGAATTGCATGGAGGCTTGTGGTAGGCAGGGCCGGTGGCGTCCACATTTATCATCGTACCTCCGATTGCTGCGTGAGGCGTAAGCCCTGCAGTTGCGGATTTGAGTGAGGCGCCGAATGAGGAGTCGGGGAGGGGCCGCGTAAGAACAGCGCAATATGTTGAGCTTCCCCAGACTCTCAGTGAGGCCGCCTTCCGCCTTCCGGAGGGTTTCGGCTCAGAGGCAAAAGGGCGCGTTTGGCTCAAGGACTTTCGGCGGTAAGGCCGGAAGGACAAGCCATGTCTGAGCTCGCGCACGTCTTGTCGCCGAGACTGCAAGCATGTATGCCCACAGGGGTACCAGAAACGGGGGATCTAGAACGATATTTGGTGGCGAAGAACTTGTGTTCGATTCTCAGAGTGCATGGCTGGTTCGATTCACCCGACGACGCTGTCGCAGAGTTGGGCGGTGAAGCCCGTTGTAGCCCGTCAGTGGCCAGGGAATTCTATGCACGGGTAGATCGGAATGCTTCGGCGGCCGTCAGGGGGCATGCTCGTGCGGAGTTGGCTGGAGGAGAACGAGTCCTTTGCGACCCCCAGGAAGCACCAGCGGTGCCCACGACCAGCTCTGGAAAGTTACCGTCGGTGGCCTTCTATCCGGGGAGGAAGAGGCACAAATCCGAAAAGGTGGAACAAAACTGCCAAGACCGGGAAGCTGCTGCGCTGTGCAGCCAGGTCGGTTTAGTGCTCGATCTCGCCGGCCACATCGGGGACGCATCGCCGAGACTCCGGGGATGGGCCCTCAAAGGCCTCAGCTGGGAGGATCAATGGGCTCTCTTGCGGCCTGTAGTGGTCAGGAGGGCTTCGGTGGCGGCGACGGTGCGATCCCATCTGCGAGTCCTTGCGCGGCTGCAGAAATGGGCAGAAGCGGCCGGGCTCCAGCCGTGGTCGTTAGATGCAACAGATGTCGCGCTATTTCTCCGCGACGCCAGCGGTAGAGGGCCGTCAGTGCCGAAGGCGTCCTTTGCGTCGCTGGTGTGGGCGAAGGAAGTATTCCAGTTCCCGTGGCCGTTGGAGGACCCGCTGGTCGAGGCCCAGAGATGCATGTCAAGCAAGCAGACAGAGGAGCAGCGGCAGCAGGCGAGCCCGCTAACGAGGGCAACCGTTGATTGCCTTCTGACCAGCTTCTTCGTGGCAGCTGGAGCGCACGACGCAGCAATTGTAATTGCTATTGGATTTGTGCTGGCCCTGACGTTTGGCTGCCTTCGTTGGGCTGACCTACAGAGATCCACGTCTTGCAATCTGTCGCGGGACGCACTGTACGCAGAATCGTGGAGGTCAAAGAAAAAAATCGGCCGAATCCCGTGGGCCGCCCCGCGGAGGGATTGGCAGAGGCGCGAGTGGGGTGGACAGTTCCACGCCGCCGTGGCCGGCTACGTGGATCTTGCTGAAGCGGACTTTATCGTCCCAGCGATGGCGGTGGAGTCTGGCAAGATCGTCGTTCTGAGCCCAGTCCGCCCAGAGAAATATTCTGGCGCGTTGAATGTCATGAGGCGGGTGCTTCGCGCATTTGGCGGCGTGGCGAACACCGCCGAGTGGTCGTTGCACAGCCCCAGATTTTTCTTCCCGACGCTTGCCGGCCAGCTTCGCTTCCCCATGGAAGAACGCTGGACATTGGGCAGGTGAGGCCCGGGCTCGGGCATGCCCGTGCGCTACGATCGCGCGCGCTGTGTAACTGAATTGCTCCTCAAGTATGACATAGTGGGGCGTGTCCGAGATGGGTTCACGCCGGCGCGGGATTTTGAAGTCCCTGAGTCGCGCGCGCCCTCGGCGGCGGCTGCGGCGCCTGCGGTAAGGCAGACGTCGCTAGTGAGCCGCGCCGTGCCTGATCAAAATATGGTGCTCAATAGGAGCAGCATGATGTTGCACCGCCAGTCCGAACAAGAGCCGCGCCGCACGCGCTGCTCTTTCTGGTGGGCGCAGTCGCGGGCGCCAGTAGAGGCGATTAGAGGCGCGCCTGGGGATTACGAAGACCGGTTCGTCAGATGCGAGCGCTGCTGGGGTAAAAACTCTGGCGGCGTCCCGCATTGGTCTCGGCCGGAATCCTCCGGCGAGGAGGAAGGAGCATCGCTTGTCCAGGATACACGAGATTCCTCCGGGTCAAGCAGCTCCGCAGCCATCGAATCGTAGCGTCGCCCGGTAAGGGGCACGCGTTGGGGCAGTGCGACGCGGTAATGCGGAGCCGAGAATGCCCAGCCCTGAAAGTGGGGGCGCGTTGGGAGTTAGGCCTGGGCAGATCACGAACGTGACTGTCGGGGCCCGACAAGTGACTGCCAACGAGAGCCCTGAGAAAAAAGAACAGGGCGACAGCGTGGACCCCTGACAGGGGGCCGCCATAGTGCAAGCGCTGTTTGGGAATTGTGTGGACCCCAGACAGGGTCTGCGTGGCGTAGTGCAAACGCTGTTTGGGAGTCGGTGCAAGCGCCGCCGCCGCCGTCGCCGTCGTCGTCGTCGTCGTCGTCGTCGTCTTCTGCCTGCCTCCTCTCCTCCCTCCTCCCTTGCCTTTTGCTGTCTCCCTCCTCCATCCTCCCTAGCCAGGTAGCAGGGGAAGTGGTAGCAGCAGAGCAGGGAGTGTGCGGACGATGAGAATTGCATGGAGGCTTGTGGTAGGCAGGGCTGGTGGCGTCCACATTTCTCATCGTACCTCCGATTGCTGCGTAAGGCGTAAGCCCTGCAGTTGCGGATTTGAGTGAGGCGCCGAATGAGGAGTCGGGGAGGGGCCGCGTAAGAACAGCGCAATATGTTGAGCTTCCCCAGACTCTCAGTGAGGCCGCCTTCCGCCTTCCGGAGGGTTTCGGCTCAGAGGCAAAAGGGCGCGTTGGCCCACCCGACAGCGTCTCCCACCCTTTGCAACAAATAGCAGCAAGAGTAAACCTTGTGAGCATGTCTTGCGTAGAATAGCCGTCTTAGTCGTTAGTTCATATGTATAATCAAGTGCCGTCTCAAAATTCCCCCTCCCTTCCAACCCCGACCCCTTGTGGAGGAAGAGGTGGAGGAGGATATCAAAGAAGAGAGACCGGCAGTGTCCCAGCCGTCGGATGTGGTGCCCCGGCGACTCGAAAGCCGCAAAGTAGTGCCGGCGCGTATCTCTGTCTTCGCTCCGGTGCTGGACTTAGTGAAGGTACTGGCGGCAACGGCTCTCGACCCCATCCTTTGCAAGACGGTGCCGGCGCACTGTCTGAGTTCTCGACCCCGTCCCAGGAGCTGAGGAGCCTTCCCACCCCCTCATGCCCTCCCCCTCCTACTTGTGTATATATATATGTATATGCGATATCATTATTCGCGCTCTGTGCAAGTGAGAGCGTAACAGTCTGTAGACGTGTATAACATATGCCAGATAAGGGTCCGGGAGCGACTACTGGCCACGCGGCCGGGACAGTTCGTATGGACCCATGCTCTTTCATCGTGTCAAAATTACGTTGTATGTTGCGGACTGTGCGCCAACCAAGCTATCCGGAGCCTTTGTGGCTCAAAGGCGCGGGCGGCGCCGCCCAAGCACTACAGACTTACCGGGCGATAAGAACAAGCTTCTGTAAGCCAAGTATGGCGTTGGAGCTGGATCCTCGTCTGGACAAGTTGCTTCGCAAGCACGGTGTCGACGAGAAAGTGTTTGCGTACCTCAAGACTAAGCAGATGGTAACAATCTGCAAGTTCGCAGGCCTTGCGGACACGAAGGCCGATGTCGGCGAGGGCATTTGTACCCCTGCGGGGTTAGATGCCTCTGACAGGCCGCTATGCCAGCCGGTAAAGGCTGCGTGGCAGGAGGCCGAAGCCCTGGTAATTGGTGAGCTGGAACTCATCAAGAAGGGTAAATTCGGCGACTGGGACGACCCAGTGGACCCAGAGGTGCGAGCCAAGAAGACCAACACTTTCGTGGAGTACTACCACATCCGCTTGCCAGCCCACCTCCTCGGAAACGATGCGTTGATGGGGCGCTTGGTGCGCGAGCACGAGCGCAGGGCCCCCACGGTGCACGACCTCCGGAAGGTGCGCGCCCTTGACAACGACGCCACGCAGTACAAGCCCGAGGATAACAACATGTCGGCCCACACGTTCACCTACAAGCACCGCGTCCTCATGAACACGATGGCGTGGGCTGCTGCGCCCGAGTGGGCGGCGGCGGACTGGTCGGTATTGTTGGACTACCACGAGTGGGTCGTGCTCAAGATGTACGAGAAGAAGAACGGGCGTCTCCCCAGCGTGGAGGCCGTGCGGCGCGCAGACCAGCAGATGCGCGCGAAATGGGTGGACGTCGTGCGCAATGACAACAAGACGCTCACGGAGGCCGTGAGGGAGTGCAGGACCGAGTGGGTCTCCCTCTTCGCAGAGCTCCACACCGACCGGGGCACGGCGGGGAGCCAAGGGGACGGGGCCCCTGCGCCCGCCAAGAAGGCCCGCGCGGCCCTCGAGACCGTCGCGGCCGACAGCTCGGGTAAGGAGTTCTGCAAGTTCTACAACAACGGCAAGTGCAACTACGGCAAGCGGTGCAAGTTCAAGCACGCCTGCAATGTCAAGGGCTGCGGGGGTGACCACCCGGCCTGCGACAAGGAGTTCCGCCCGTGATCCCCCGGTAAGGGGTGGTGCTCGCCCTTGGTAAAGAGGGGCAGGCGATGCTCGAGTGAAGATGTTTCTGCGCCGCGCGCAAAGCGTCTGAGAGGGCAGTCGCCGCTGAGCCGCGGGGTGGGCTTCGGTGGCGCTCGCGACGCGCCGGTAATGGCGCGCGCGGGCCGCAATTGCAAGCGGCTTGCAGCCGCGGAGCGCCGGTGCGGCGCCTCTGGTGCCGGAAGGCGTTGGGCCTCGGAAGTTCCTGGAACACGTGACAACCCTGGAACACCCGATGTGCGGCCCTCCCACCTTGCACGCTTCGGTAGAGGAAGCGTACCGGAGGCAGGCTGCCGATCCGGAGGTGGTGAAACGAACCAGGTTGCAAGCTTGTGCGCTCATCTCTGAATGGGCAAACGAATTGGAACCCGAGAGGGAGGCGTGGGCTGCCGCCTTGCATCCCGACGTGCGCCGGGTAATCGGCCACCTGCACGGGCCCCTCTTGAAAAAACTGGTCAGCGCGTCGGGGCACCCGGACAAGGCGTACTTCGACTCCTTGTGCTCGGGGCGGCCGGCCTTGGGCGCAATCCAGCCTGCTGGCCTCTGGAGAGCGGCTGAGTCTGTGGCGTCAGTCGACCTGCAGGACTGGATCAAGGAGGCGCCAGAGAGGAACCGACGCATCGTCGCTGGCGTCAAGGGCTCGGGCGACGCCGCCTTGGACCAAGCAGCGTGGTCAAAGCGCGAGAAAGAGATTGCCACTGGCGCCGTTGAGGGGCCATTCTCTGTCTCGGACGTGGACCTCGCTGATGTGGCGGTGCACCCCAGTTTCCCGGTGTGGGAGCGCGGGCCCACCGGCTCCTGGAAGGCACGCAACATCGAAAACCTCAAAACCAGTGGCGCGAATGCAACCGTTCACACGACGGAAGCGTACACGCCGGACGATTTGGACACGGCGCGAGCCGCTGTGCGCTTCTCGAAAGAACTCTGGGGCGCTGGAGACCCCCTCGCGGGGTTTACAGCCGACTACAGCGGTGCTTTCCGCTAGAGTCCGCTGGCCCCGGAGCAGGTCCAGTGGATGTGGTCGGTGACGTGGCACCCCGGGCGGCGCGAACCAGTCCTCCTGCGCAACTTGGGACAAGTATTCGGAGGCGCTGGGTCGCAGTTCAACTACGTCAGGGACCCGGCGGCGATGTGCGCCATAGCGAGGCATTTCTTTGCCATCCCAATGCACCGCTACAGCGACGACGCCTGGTGCGTGGAGCGCGCCTGCACAGCTTCCTGCGCGTGGTTCTGTTGGGTATGGCTTCACAGACAGGTTGGGTGGAGGCTCGATCTTCAGAAGTCGCCTCTGCCAGCTGGCGTGTGGAAGCTGCTCGGAGCGGAGCTCTCAGTGGACGTCCCCCGGCCCGTCGCTCGGTTGCCGGAACAGAAAGCAGCAGCTTTGATCGGGGACATCGACTACTACCTGCAGAGCTGCCGGTTGCCTGCTGCAGAGGCGGGCTCCCTCAGAGGCCGCTGGGGATGGGCACGTTCGTTTCTCTTCGGCCGCTACGGCTCCGCAGCGCTGGTGCCACTGAGGCGTCGGCAGTTCGATGGCAGCGGGCGGATAGGCATGCCGGCGTCCCTCAGTGCCTCGCTGCGCTGGTTCCGGCACGCTCTGCACGAGCAGTCAGGCCGCGAAGTCCCTTTCGATCTTCAATCGTGGCCGCTCGTTGTCACGGTGAGCGACGGTGAAGGCACGGGGCGAGTGGCAGCGGACATATGAAGCCGCGTGACCCAGACTTCCGGCCAATGCTCACCGCCACTGCGGTGCCAGAGCCCTGGATGGAGCGGTGGCTAGGGCACGATCGTGTGAACGCCATTCAGGAGATCGAAGCGGTGGGCCCTCTGCTGGCGTTGGCAACGTGGCCGACGTTGTTGCGCAGATGTGTATGGATTCATTTCATCGACAACGAATCCGCCAAGTACTCATTGATCAAGGGTTCGTCTAGAGCTGTCCACACGAACGAAATCGTGCACGCGACCTGGGAGGAGTGCCGTTCCAGGTGCATTTACCCGTGGTGGGAACGGGTGGCCTCAGCAGACAATCCCGTCGACAAAGCATCGCGCGGAGATTTGGCCGACCTCTACGAGCAGCAGTGGGTCGTCGTGGACCCTGTGCTGCCGGACATCTGGAGGCGGGACGCAGGCCAGAGTTACGCCTGGGCAGATCACGAACGTGACTGTCGGGGCCCGACAAGTGACTGCCAACGAGAGCCCTGAGAAAAAAGAACAGGGCGACAGCGTGGACCCCTGACAGGGGGCCGCCATAGTGCAAGCGCTGTTTGGGAATTGTGTGGACCCCAGACAGGGTCTGCGTGGCGTAGTGCAAACGCTGTTTGGGAGTCGGTGCAAGCGCCGCCGCCGCCGTCGCCGTCGTCGTCGTCGTCGTCGTCTTCTGCCTGCCTCCTCTCCTCCCTCCTCCCTTGCCTTTTGCTGTCTCCCTCCTCCATCCTCCCTAGCCGGGTAGCAGGGGAAGTGGTAGCAGCAGAGCAGGGAGTGTGCGGACGATGAGAATCACAAAACATAGCAAAAGCATATCGATTATTGAAGTAGGAAGGCGATTGAAGTAGATTGGGATTTGGGAATCCAGAAATGCCTACGTAGCACCCCGAAGATGCGGATAAGAGTGAGGGGGCGGTGGAGACGTCGGCAGTCTGCGAGACTCTGGAGAAGCCCGCCGCAAGCGCCAAAGTTTCACAAATGATACAATGAGCCGGCCGCAGGCACCGATTTTCTCTTCAAACCAATGTGGATCGGTCGGGTCACAGGGTGGGTCGCGGGTGGGTCGCAAGTGGGTCGCGGGTGGGTCGCGGGTGGGTCGCGGATGAGTCGCGGGGTGAGTCGCGGGTGGGTCGCGGGGTGGGTCGCGGGTGGGTCGCGGGTGGGTCGAGGGGTGGGTCGCGGGTGGGTCGCGGGTGGGTCGCGGGTTGAGTCGCAAGGTGGGTCGCGGGGGGAACGACGACAACAACCAACAACAACCAACAACAACAACAACAACGACAACAACAATCACACCACCACCACCACCACCACCAACAACAACAACAAGTATCCCAGTGCGACCCTACCTAGGAGTTGGAACCTCTAGGAAAGCAACATTAGTAGGAGCGGTAAACGCGGTCCTTTTGCTGTTGCTGTTGCTTTGCCTTTCTTTTGCGTTGCTTTTGGTGTTCCTTTCCTTTGCGTTTGCTTTGCCTGTCCTTAGCTTCGTTGTTGCTTTTGCTGAGCTTTGCTTTGCGTTGCTTGTGCTTTGCTTTGCTGTCGCTGCTGTTGATTTGCTTTTGCGTTGCTGCTGTGCTATGCTATACTATGCTATGCCATGCTATGCTATGCTGTGCTATGCTGTGCTGTGCTGTGCTGTGCTGTGCTGCGCTATGTTATGCTATGCTATGCTATGCTGCGCTATGCTATGCTGTGCTGGGCTATGCTATGACATGCTGTGCTGCGCGATGTTATGCTACGCTCTGCTATGCTATGCTGTGCTATGCTATGCTAAAGCTCGGCGAAGCTAAGATGAAGGTAAGCTAAGCTAAACTAAGCATGAGCTAAGATGAAGCTAAGCTAAGCTAAGATGAAATCAGCTAAGCTAAGATGAGATAAGCAGCGCTAAGCTAAGGGGACGCAACTGGGGGAACCGCGGGGCGGATCCTGGGGGAACCGCCCGGGGCGTTTTCCACTGCACGTCCCCTTTAAGCTAAGACAGTAAGAACCCTTCTAGGCAGAGCCTAGGTAGGGAACAACAACAGCAGAAGCAGCAACAGCAACAGCAACAGCGACAACGCCAACAACAAAGCAACAAGCAGAATCCTCACTGCGGATTCTCACTTCAATCCACGCACCCAGGGGCAGTGAATGACCGTCCGGCCCCTCGCTGCCTCTCAACGATCGACGTGTGGGCCGCAGGACTCCTCCCGGCCTCGCTCTGAGGCTGCGCCCCCCTTTGCCTCCCCCATCTCTGGTTAATTCGAGCTTCGCGCGGTCCGCTCGGCTCCGACCGGAAGAGGTGCGCTCTCGACCCGCGAATCCTCCTCCTCCTCCTCCTCCTCCTCCTCCTCCTCCTCCTCCTCCTCCTCCCCCGCCTCCTCCCCCCTCGACGTGTGGGCCGAGGGCTGCGCGCCGCTCCGCCGATGCCTCGGCGCGGGGCCCCCGAGGGCGGCTCCGCCCGCTCCCGGGCGGGGCGGGCCGCCGGCCCCCCCCGCGGCGATCCAAAGGGCGAGCGGGGGTCGACGGCATCCGCCCCTGGGCCCATCCCCCTGGGGCGCACAGGAGACACACGCCTGCCAGATGTCCTCCCTGGAGGAGGAGGAGGAGGAGGAGGGGGAGGAGGAGGAGGAGGAGGAGGAGGGGGAGGAGGAGGAGGAGGAGGAGGAGGAGGAGGGGGAGGAGGGGGCACGCCCATCTTGCAGCACATCGTTTCCCGAGCGGCGCGGCCAGAGAGCGCCCGCCACGACGCACGCGCTGCAAGAGTTCTCGGCGCGCTCGTCGCCCCTGGGGGAGGGGCGACGCACACGTGGTGTTGGGTCGGACATGTCCCCCTACAGGCGGAGCCTGGAGGGGAACAAGAAAGAGTCAACAGCTATTCCAACATAGACAAAAAGCACAGAATCATAAGATCGTCCCCAGACTATTGTGTTCGACTGTCTTCGAATACTCCTCCTGTAGAGGGACGTGCCCGACTTAGACACAGTGTCTGTGTGTGTGGGGGTGACGCCGATCCTCCCTCCACTCCGCCCCCTCCGTGGCCGTCGGGCCACACCTCGGGCCAGGCGCGGCTGGTGGAGAGCACCCCGCAGCTGGAGAGCCGCCGAGAGAACTCTGGAGATCCTCAAAACTCGAGCCTTGATTGAAGGGGCCCTGGGACACGCAAATAAATACACACAAATACAAAGATTCCCCATATTTTCCCATATGTTCGGGGTTTCTGTCTTCCCCTCCACTGCCTATAGATTCCCATGTTTTCTGGGGGGATCGTCGATTAATTGTGTCTGTGTGTTTTTCCCCTCCTGATTTATGCCCCCCGAGACTTCTGGAATCTTCAACTTGGAATCTTCCAACCTCGAACTTCTGGAATCTTCCACTCCTGGAATCTGCGAACCGCCGAGACTATACGAGAAACTTCTGAAATCCTCGAACTTCGAACCTCGATGTCCCCCTCATCGCCCCCTGACGTTCCCTGTGAGCCTCGAGGACTCAAACTTCGAACCTTGATGCCCCCCTCATCTCGAAGCTGGGCGAGGGCTGGCGAATCTGTGGCTGCCAAAACGGTTTTCCCGGAAGAATAATACAAGTTCCCGGAAAAAAATCAGCGCGCAAAATAATAAACGAGCTGCTTCCTAGAAGGAAAAACAACTTCCTGGAGCTCCGTTTTAGCAACCACGGGTTTGCCAGCCTTCGCCTGGCTTCTGATCATCGCCCCCTGACGTTGCCTGTGAGCCTAGAGGCCTCCTCGGTGGGTCCGAGTAGATGGGGTCGAAGAATCGCGCCGCATCGGCGATAAATCGGAGATGCCTCGCCGATGCGTCGGCGACGCATCGGTGACGTCGGCGATGCATCGGCGCCGTCGGCGTGGAGAAAATCGGGCCCCACATCGAGCCCCATCGGCGATGCATCTACAATGCACTTGCGACGAATATGCGATGCATCGGCGATGCGGCGCGATCCTCCGACCCCGTCTGCTCGGACCCCACCTGGGAGGGCTAGATCATCGTCCCCTGACGTTGCCTCTGAGCCCCTCCCGCCCTGGAGAGCCCACGGGGGGAGAAACGGGCGCGCCGCCCCGCGAGCGCGCGCCCGCGGCGCCCGCCTTTCGCCACGCCGCCGAGCACGTAGGCGCGGCCGTCGACCACCGCCGCGGCGCAGCCTCCGGGATGCGCACGGGGGGGCGCACTCGATCGGTCGACCGGAGACTGGTAACCGAGGTTCCGAGGAAGAAGAGGTGTGCCCATACCGCTACCCATAGCCTCGTGTTCCCCTTTTCTGGGGCCTCCTTAGGACAGGAAGAACCTATTGACACAACATGCTATTGATACGTTCCGGAAATTCCGGGATTTCTAATTGCCTTCGCGCGGGGTACACCTGGCGTCGAGGTTTGTCTACTCTGGTTGGCGCCGCTGGTCAGTTAGCCATTCGCAATCGAGTGGTCGCCCGTAAAGGGCTATTTGGCAATTGCTGACCCCCCCCTCTCGTTGCCGAGCGCGGAGGGGACAGTGGCGCACCGTCCCATCGCCCGCCGCCGCGCACCGCGCGCCTCGGCGGATTCCCAAAGACCTGGCAAGGCAAAGCATGCTCGACTCTGAAAAGTTCCCCGGGGGTAAAATTGAACAAATCTGGGAACATGTTTGAACATGTCCGGCCTACTTTTTGAAATTTTCCGGGATCGTTTTAGAAAATTTCCGGGATCGATTTTGAAAAATTCCGGAATCCATTTTGAAAACTTCCGGATTTCGGAACTCTGCAGATGTCCTGCGCGGCGGGCGCATTCCACCCCTTAACACTGTTTGTTTTGAAAATTTCCGGGCTTCTTTTGGAAAAAATCCGGAACCGCTCGCGCGGAAAAAAGCGGAAGCGTTTTCTTACACATTCTACAATCCAGAAATAATGTCCGGACGGTCCGACGGGCGCGGCCGGCTGATTCACGCGCCGCGCCGCGCGCGATTGGGCGCAGCGCGCGCCGCGCGTTGCACCCGCGAACAGCACTCGAAGGGGCTACCTCGAAAACAGCGCCACGGCAGCTGCGACTCGCGGACTCCCAGAAGCAACACAGCATGCAGCTTGGAATCTTCGAAGGCGCTCCGGTGCGCGAAAAACGCACCGCGAACATCACGCCAAAAACCTGCGCGACGGAATGCGCTCGACCATTCGTCCCTGGAGCCCCCGCGGAAGAACAGGAAAACCTGGAAATCTGGAAAACTATCAATATCAATACTTCATGCTCCTCTGACTCCTGGGAGGCCCTCGTTCCCCACCGCTGGATTCGCCCCGAAACTCCGGTCAGAACGCACCCCACGGAGAGGTCCGGGGAGCAGCGGTGTCAGTACATTCCCAGAGATCCGATGCCGTGATCTTTGCAACACGCGGTCCCCTGAAGTCTCGACCCCTTCCCCGGGACCGGTTTTTTCACCCTGCGTCGTTTTTGGACGGCCCCAGGGCCCGGCAAAGGGCCTCTGAGAAGGCCGAAATTGGGGCAAAACCTCCGTCCTGACTTTTTCAAGACGTTGGATCCCAACCAAAGGCAAGCAGTGAAACAATCAAGGAACACGGAGCCCCTCCCCAACGAAAAGGGTTCCTTCTCCGGGGCCCCGACTGTATCCCCAGAGCGCTGCCACACGTGGACATCCCACGTATAGCGAAGAAGCCGAGGGGCGGCGCTCGTCCTGCCTGACCGCCGGCCTCCCCGGCGGCCCCCGCCGCGCCCCCTATAGGAGGCCGTCCGCGAAGACGGCGCGGGAGGGAGCCCCTGGCGCTGCGGGGAACGGGTCGGGACTCCCGGGGACCCCCCCGTGCTGGCAAGCGAAATCTCGGGCCCCTGGGTGGTATGCGGACCCACCTCCCTCCCCCCTCCCTTCCCCCCTCCCCCTGCTTGGGAGCCCTGCTCGCCCAGCGCGTTCCCCAAGGAGTGGGCACTCGAGAGGGCCAGCAGCTGCTCCCCCCGGACTGACCCGTAGGGACTCGCGCTCGCAAGGTAGCGAGCCTCTCTTACGGGGCCTCCTCGGAGCTCGCTCCTTCGAGCATCGGGGCACGCCCCCTGCCGGCCTAATGAGAAGTCTGGGTCTGCGGCAAATTTCACTCGCAGCGGATGTTGCAAGTCGTACCCCACGGCTGCTCAGCGGGCGTGTCGACGTTGACCCCCTCATGCGGATGTCCTGTCCTGTCCCCCCCCGTCCCCGCCAGGCGACGGTGATATGGAGGTGGACCCCCCAGTTCAGCAGGCAACGACGAACAAATACAAAGCAATTCCTGGTGCTGTATTCGATGCTGCAGAAGGTACAGACAAAGATGTTTGGAGGAAATGGGGCCAAGATAATGGTTGTCGGATTGCGAAGATAGACGGGCCATACAAAACAGAGTTCGGGTTCCTCCCCGCCAGGGGGGGAAACGGGGGAGGAGCGACTTGGCCTTGCATGCAGTCGCCGTGCACGCCAGAAGGAGCGCCGAACAGGGCACCGCAAAGGGCTTCCCTGGCCGCGGCGGGCCTCGCCCACGGATGTGGGCTCCACGACCTCACCCTGAGGCGGCCCCAAAACGACAGCCCGGCCCGTCCTGAGCCTACAGCGGCCCCTGCGCAGGTAGCTCAGCTTCCCGACTGTAACTTTGAGCAGGGACCGACCGTCCCAGCATTCCCATTGGTCTACCGCGAAATGTTCTTCTAACCCAAAAATGTTCGACTAACAAACAACATGTTCTTATGACAAAAGCACGATGGCTTAAAACAGGACAGGCCCAGCCAAAAATGCTCTGGAAACATGTTGTGCAGACCACGAAAAGGCTCTTGGAACATTCTTTGGTAGGCCCACTCAGCGAGCCAGGACGCTTCGCCACTGCTTGATAGCTGCCCTCCTCCGAAGGGCGCCTCCGCCGGCTCGAGCCCGGCGGGTGCTCGCGGGGGGGTGGGGGCCGGGGGACCGAAAGGCCCTGCGCCCCAAGTGCCCATATCGGCGGGTCGGGCCCAGGCGCCCTCCCGCGTCCGAGAAAAAGGGGATCCTAGGCGACGAGCCTCCTCCTCCTCCTCCACCTCCTCCTCCTCCTCCTCCTTCTCCTCCTCCTCCTCCTCCTCCTCCTCCTCCTCCTCCTACTCCTCCTGCCCCGAGGGCGGGGGCCTGGCACCTGTTCTCATGGTGAGAGCGCCACGCAGTCCTCGGGGCACACTGTCAGCGTCAATTGCATGCGACGGCTGGGGGGAGATAAACTGGCTTTCGTCGTTTTTGTACCAACCACGTGGCACTTTGCCCGTGGCAGCGGCGCGTTAGCTGCGCCCGTGA
>CAUYUJ010014450.1:302563-342563 GCA_963575745.1 Prorocentrum cordatum | reverse complement strand
CCCGTGCAAATGTGATACCCTGCGTCGGTCATCGACTTCTGAACCCCTACAATTTCCTCGAAAGACCCAGACACTCACCGTCGCCAATCCTAACGGGAAGCCTTCGGCAACGATGACATCGAGGCCGTGGTGCATCCCCAAGCTCGTCACATACCCGGCTGGCCTCTGATTTGGCGGGCCCCACGAGGCATCTCTGCGCTTGAGTCCGAGACAGTCCACCCCAAAGCGCGCGTGCGCAGCCAGCCTGACGGGACTCGTTGACCTTCGCCCTTCCCCTTCGACCACAACTCTGACAGCTCCTCTCCAAAGCGGCGTCTCGATGCCAACTCCAGCTTTCTGGCGGCACGGGAACTCCTCGCGCTGCCAGCGACCGATGCCTTCGCGCAGTCGTCACTTAAACCCCCATGGGCGCAGGAGCAGCGTAGACACATCGTTGCCTGGGTCCGTCCATAGCACGCAAGACTGCACCAAACTGCAGCCATTGAACCTCGCGCCCAAGACCAGCAGATCGAACAAACTCCCCGGCTAGAAAACCTTTGGCACATTTGCAGCCATGCTCGTCCTCATCTGCCAGGGCTGCCCCTTCGGTTCAATCTGGCACGCGTCGCCGCCAGGCCTTACGTGGAGGCAGACAAGGGATCGAACTCTGGGCTGCCCTGCGTTACCAGATACGCGACGAGAGAAGCCCCTCTCCTTGCTGCGCCTGTCAGGTCTCTCCCATACCTCCTGAGTTGAGCAAGCCGGCGTTCGCTCAGTCTAGCCACGACGGCTCCACGCGCTGCCGCTGGGGGCGCCCCCGCGTTCCACAGACTGCCTATAGTTGCGCCGAATGCGTCTCGAGCCATGGGTCGCACCCCCACGCTCACCGCGTCGCGAATATTGATGTCAAGCTGGCCCCGCGCGCTTGCCTCCGCGCAGCTCATGTCCAAGGCTTCGAAAAGAGCGAGCGCATCGAATGCCCGGTCCGCCAGCTGCACCCATGCACTCACGCGTAGATTTGTCGGTCGCATCCACAAGCCCAGACTCGTCAGTCTCCACTTTCAGCCCCAGCGTGAGCACGCTCTGCTCGAGCACCTTCACTGCGCCCAGCCCATTGAGCGGTCAAATCGCCCACCAAGCCCCTCAGAATCGCACGCGGCCTCCGCGCTCAGCCAACATCCCCCGAAAAAAAAAATAACGCGCAGCGTCGTCGCGTGCGCGCGTTTAGCCGGCGCGCCTTGCAACGTGCCCTCCGTTTACTGATGAAGCCGCGGGCCTTCGCGCATCGCGGCATCTGGTGCACTTGTGGAGGCATCCAAAATAGCCGCAGGTCAGACTTCAACTTTCTCGCTCCCTCGACGAGTCTGTCGCCGATTACCACGTCGCAGCATTTGCGCGCGACCAGAATGGCCGCTGCACTTCGCCAGCCCAACACAATCGCGACCTTTGCTTTCGATCTGCGGTCGAACGCGCACGCCGAGGATGGTCGCCCTTCCCCCTATCCGCAAGGATCTGCCGATGGGGCTCGGAGCCAGCAGCGCATTTCACGCGCTTGACCTGGCGCTTCCCCAAGCCCCAGCGAGTGCGCTCATCAAGGCGATAAGCTCACGTCCTCCTCCTGATTCGGGGCAGCCTCATCATTGCATTCCAAGCCCTCCCCGCGGGTCACGCAAGCAACGCCTCGCATCTCATGGGCAGATTTGCCAGCGCCCCAATGCCATGCCGCAGCGAATGGCCACATGCATTCGGGGCAATTCTCTTCTGCCCAACAACGGCGCGGCCTGGAACACCCCGCGCCGCCCCCGACGACTTCCCGATAGCATTCCAAGGTGACGCCGGCCAGTCTCCCGCATCGCTCTGCGTGACCCCGCTGGCGTCAACTCGCGCCGACCCGCATTTCCCCTCGCGGGCCCATCGCATCCAGAGCTTCGACCCCGCGAGCTTTCAACTCTTTTCTCGCGGCAGTCGCATCCCCGAATGGCTGAAAGCCCTTTTCCAACGAATTTCTGGAGAGAGCCCCGAGCCCGCTGCTGCGAGCCGCCATATCCTTCATGCACATTCGACTGGCACAGCGCGTCGGCGCGCACCAATACCTTATAGACCTTGCCCAAGAAACGTCATTGCACCAGCGCCTCGCAGCCTGCCGATGACGCATCCATGGCCCAGGGATCCAGGCACTTCAGCGAGCCTATCGTCTCCTTGACACTGGCGAGAAACCCACCGCACTATCAAGTATTCAATGAAACACGACTACTGCTTGGGGCCCAGCGGACAGACGACCCGCGATTATTGCACCTGTTCCAGTCGAGTACATGGTTTGACTCCGCTGGCCATTGCACGCGCGGCGCAACGAGAGGCCGCCGCCTGATCCTGCGTTCGTCCGCGCTTGGCTGGTGGAGCCCGCTGAACCTTGGTCCGATGACCGCAGCTGGGTCTGCCCTACCAACGCGCCGCAACTTCTGTCGGCCAAGAATATCGCACCTGTCCAGCAGTTCTTCCTCTGCGAGCTCAATGACTTCATCCGGGGCCTCAGCCAGCGCGCCCGCTTCAACCTGACTGGCCACGTCTCACCCCCAATGTGCCGCGCTTCGTGCGCGCCCAAAAAATTGTCGAGACGGCAGAGTGCGCGGCTGGCCCGGAGCCGCCGGCCCAGCGCCCCCTCCCCTGACCAGCAAGAGCAGAACGACAAACGCGCGTGCAAATGGGGCATGCATGATCAGCGACTGGCGCCGCCAACCAGCCGATTGCCCGCTGGCGGGCCAAGGCGCGGCCTGCGCGCAGTATCACTACGGGCCAAGAAACTGCCGCCAACCCGCTCAAACCAGCTAGGATCATAACCAGTGAACTCCGCCAAGAGGAAATGAAGCACATCAAAAAAACTTCGCAGTCGCAACCTCCGCAATGGAGACCCCCAGCGCCCCCGCCAGCTCACCCAACAACGCCGCGTTCTCGGCGCTCGCGCCAGCGGAGCTCGCACGGCAGACCGATGGCACTGAGATGGCACCCCCGGGCGCCCAAAAGACGCGCGCCGCCAGAACTCCACCGCCAACCGCGCTCGAGCCTTCACGGGACGAGGGCAGCTGCGCGATGAATATTTTGCATGGCGCGGGCAGGCCCCCACCGCTGACCTTGGGCGCCTCGGGCCATGATATCCGCGATCTCAATTTTCCCCTGCCGATCGGGGCCGCGCTCCTCTCCGCGGGTCTCTTGCAACTGCAGCAAATTTGGCGCGAACTCTTGGCCCCGTGGCCCCGGCGATTCCATCGGCTTCGCAGGCGATGATGTTCGCGGGAACGACCCAGCGATTTGCCCCGACCAATCTGCCGCTACCAGTAGCGCCTTCATTGCCCAGGCCATCGCGATAGCCCCCAGGACCAGGCTTCGGAAATTCAGGGACCTCATCCCGCGGAAAATCCCCGACCGCCCCGTCAATTTCCGCCGGGGCCCTCCAATTACTTGCCCAGGGGCCCTCGCGGATGTCAGCGTCCAACTTGCAGAGGCATGCAAGTCAAAAGCGCACCCTCGCGCTCGCAAACACGCGCTCGCAAAGATTATCGACCGCGCGTTCGACCGCCCGAGCGCAGCCAAACCTTCCGCGGGACAACTGAGGCGTCTCCCACTTCAACCTCCCCTTCCTGGGCAAGGCGAACAACTCGCGCGGGCATGGCCTGCGCCAGGCAGAACGCTCTGCCACCGGAGACAGCCCCAAACCTCTTGCCGCGCGCGTGAAAATCGCTCGCCGCACAACCAGGCCCTCGGCATTGCCAAACGCTCTGACAACCTGCCCAGGCGGATGAAAAGCCCGCGCCCACTGGCGCCCCCCCGCGTGAATCGACTCGCCCGTTGCCTCCCGCAGGCTGGCCCGCCCAAGTCTTTGGCCGATCAAAACGCACGGTCGCGTGCCAGCGCCGCCCCCGCATAGCCGTTTGCGTCTACTGTCCTCATGCAGTTGAGATGCTGAAGATGTCGCCCGCGACTCCTCGCGCCACTGCGCTGGGCCGCCCCGCCCATCCCCAATGCCATTGCCCGCGTCCCCTGCGCGGGCTGCGCCGCGGGGCCCCCGCCTCGAGCTGCAATCTCCTCATCGGCATCACCGCCTCCTCGCCGTTGCCGATGGCGACGAGAAAGAAAGCTGCCGTCACCCACCAAAACAAAGCCGCCCACGCGGCGCCCCGGCGAGCGGGCCACTGCCCCTTGACGCCCCGAGGAGCGGGCCGATGCCAGGTGACCCCATTCCATTTTCCTGAGGCCCCCCGACGAGCGGGCCACTGCCACCTTGCAGATCAGACGGGCTGCCAACCACCAGGAACTCCTCATCATCATGTTCGGGCACCCCGTAGAGCGGGCCACTGCCCTGGCGCCACGCGGAGCGGGCCGCCAGCTGGCTTTCCAACGCGCCGAGGCGCCCCGCGCAGCGGGCCACCGTCTCCATCCGCACTTCCCAGTACCCATGGCGCCCTACATTGAACGACCGTTGGGCCATTAGCAATCCACTTTCTCCAGTAATCAAGGTTTTGAACATCACCATCGGAACCAGACTTTACTTCGCCAATGAAACTCGCTATTTCCACCACGCCATGTCCGCCCGCGAGACCTGCAGTCGCCAGCCCGCAATTTCGCGCTCAGCCCTCTCCCATCCGCGTCGTCCAGCTTGTCGCCGTCAGCCGGCGCGAAAAAACTCCGTGAAGTCATTCTCTGCAACTTCTCCAACGGACTGATCGTTCCACTCAGCTCCCGCTGAACTGGTCCACCTGCCCCTCTCAGCTGTTGCTTTGGACTTGGGTGCGTGCGACCGTTCCTCCTGCTCCCGCACTTCTGCTTGCATTTCCGAGATCTACTGCTACGGGCCTTGGACGGTTCTGCCAGCTGCTTCTTGAGCAGGTCGGACCGAATTACTTCGTCAAGCTCCTGCTCCTGCGTCGCCTTGTTCTCGCACCCTGAAGGAGGAGAGCTCGCTTGACCTGGCGTTGAATTGATCTGTCGGCTTGCCACTAAGGATCACTACCGGCCCCAAGCTCGGCCAAAATGTTCCCCCCACCTGTCCACGTCGAGGCCGACTCCAGAGGCAGTCGTAGCGTTTGCGCCATCGCCTGCTCATAAAGTGCGGCCAGAAACGATGGCACCTGCTGCTTAGCCGAGTCGTTCGGTGATTGGGCCTCTTCCATCTTACCTGTGGTCTTCCCAACAAAAGTCCCTGATGTTCCTACACGTGTTCCGCCTGCACGATGCGTCTGGCCAGAACTTGCATTTGGACAGCATGAGGCTTACGCTCTTGAAGCAAAGGTTGCATATGATCTGTCTCGGTTCGGGCGGCCCTGCAACATCCTTCTTCAAGTAGGCTGACGTACTGGCGCCGCTGGGCTCCTCGAGCCCGCCCAACTCCTGAGCTGCGACGGCAAGCCTCTCCTTGGGCCGCTCGACTCTCTCGACAATGTCGGCGCCTGCTCCCAGAATCGACACCCAGGGTGTCAGACCCACTGGCGCCGACCTAGCCCTTTTGAACCACGAGCTGCGCTTCGAGAGAGGCGATCCGAGCCGACACCTTTTCGGAGGTCCTGCCCACTGGAGCCCCCACCACCTGAGGCTCAGGGGGTCATCGGGCTTTCGCAGTGGAGACCGATGGGTCCTGTCGCTGATCCCGATCGCGCAGAAACCAGGCCCCCTGGTGCGAACGCGCGCATTGGACACCCAATTCCAGAGAGGCTTCTCGAAATGATTGGCACAAGACTTGCACAACCAATCCTGCTGAAACCGTTGCTGTGCCATCTAGAACCTGAGCCCCGCCAGACCAGATAGCCCCGTCAAGAAGAATCTCACCTATAAGTGTGACTGAACGTGTTCAGCCCCGAAAATGAATGCGTCGGGCGCCCCCTCGATGTTTGTCGCACGGAGGCGGAAACCTCGGTTCGAAATTCCGCGACGTGGATTTCAAGCATTGGGCCAAAATGGCTGAGGATCCTCCTCCTTCTGCTCCTCCTCCTCCTCCTCCTCCCCATCATTTCTCCTCCTGCCCTCCCCTATTTCGGCAAGCAGCCTCATTCCCCAAATCCTGAGTGAGGATCTTGTTACTGTTCCCCGTATCCTGAGCGGAGCTCTCGTCTTATTTGTATCCCTGGAAGGGGGAAAAACACCTGGAAGGACAACGACTACGACGTCGGAGGTCTGGAGGGCGCCTTCTGCATGCTCTCGGACCCCAACAATCGATCCCCAGACCTGTCGTGGGGCGCGCTGGGGCCGGAACCCCGAGGCGGGTCCACCTGCGGCCAAAAGGACGCTCCAGGATGTCAACACACTGCCCCAGACGCCGAAAAGCCTGGAGCCTCGAGCCCTGCCCAGAGATCGGGTGTCTCGATCTTCTGTTCCAGTATCCCGACCCTTTCCCCAGGCCCGAGCTCCCATCCCGAGCACTGGTGCCCGACGAGGGCCCTCGGAGGACGAAAAGTCACAAAAACCTCCCAATATCCAGACTTTTTCCCCAGGTCCGAGCTTCCATCCCGAGCACTTTTATGTAGGCCCCGGTGCTCTGTTCTTGAGCAGGGGCCGACCGTCCTGGCATTCCTATAGGCCTACCACGAGATGTTCTTAGAACCCATATCAGCCAGCGTGGACTCCAAATAGATTCGACGACTCAATTCAAGCAGTCGGAGGAATCAAGCATGCTTGAAATCCGCAAATCAGCTAGCAAGCAAGCAAGCGTGCAAGCAAGAGCGCAAGCAACAAGCAAGCAAGCAAGCAAGCAAGCAAGCAAGCAAGCAAGCAAGCAAGCAGGCATAGGCATAGGCGTAGGCATTGGAGTTAGGAGGGAGGCATAGGCATAGGCATAGGCATAACCATAGGAATTAGGGGGCGGGCATAGGAATTAGGGGGGGCAACGGACCAATTAGTAGCGTTTCAGTTAGGACTCCTATAGGGCAAGCCTACTTGGAGAACAAAAGTTGTAAGAACAATGTTCTTAGAACGTAAGCACGATGCCTTTAAACAAGACAGCCCCAGCCGACCACAAAAGGTCCTTAGAACATTCTTTGGTGGGCCGATAGCTAGGTCGGGCATGTCAGCCTACAGGGGGATTTTGAACGAAAGATTAAACACACATACCCGAACAATACTCAAAACTAGTCAAAAGAAGTCTGAAAACATGTCCCCAGACTATCTGCTACCATTGTTGAATATTCCTCCTGTAGAGGAATAGGCCCGACTTACGACTATAGGCGAGCTATAGGGCGCTTCGCCACTGCTGGCTGTCCGCGGCCGGAGGAGGCCTGGGCCGCGGGGCTCCAGCGACGGCCCCCCTCGACCTCTGAGCGGAGACCTGGCCTCGGCGGCCAGGAGGGCCAACAAGGCAACGCCAACAGCGCGATACAAAAACAGAGTTTGGGACGCACATAGACATACTAGTGCTGTATGTCCTCCTTGCAGGCGCGCGTCCGACCCGAACGTATAGTATACCCACACTGTAGTAGATCGTTTCCCGAGCGGCGTGGCCAGAAAGCGCCCGCCACAACGCATACACTAGAAGATTTCTCGGTGCGCGCGTCGCCCCTGGGGGGCGACGCACATATAGTATTAGTATGTTGGGGTGGCGCCGATAGCTCCTCGATCCTCGACGACAGGAAGTCTGGGGCCATGATCCGTCGGCATCAGGTCACCAGAAGTCGGCTCGGATCTCACCGCGCGTGGGATCGGGCTTCATCAGCACGGAGCCGGAACCGAATCGGATCGGCCGCTCCAGGACGCACAACAGCGCCGCGCAGGCATCGGGCCGCTGGACCGAACCGTATCGGAGACCCAGATGTCCTCCCATGTGATTGCTTCAGTTCACGGCTCTAGATCTCCCGACCCCTTGCCCCGGGGTGGCTTCCCGTCCCAGATCCACTGTTGATGGCCCTGGGGCAGGAAGAGCATAAGAAGCAGATCGCGAAAACGCGCCAGAGACGTGGTAATAGGGGGTATGGGAGCCCCAGGTCCGACTTCGCTGGGTTTGCCAACGGACCAGAAACTTGAGGCCAAACTCGGGGATATACGGATGGGGGGGCGCCCATCCTCAATAGGGGTGCGTCCGAATAGCCCCCGCAGGGTGTATCCTCAAGCTTTCCCCCCCCAGTGTCTGAGCGGCCAGACTTTTTGGGCGAACCTCGGGGATTGGGGCCAGTACAGTGGAGGCCAGTCCACAAGCAACCTTCCACAAGAAACCCAACCCTGAGAACCCAGGACGTCCATCGACTGGGGGTGGGAGAGCGTCACGCCTTCCACCGCAAAACCACCGAAGCCCGAGAGACCCAGGGCACCCTGGAGGCAAGCAAGGTGGTTCTTTGCGTGGGGTTCCACCGTGCATCGCCCGCGGCCCGGGGCATCGGACACACCCGATCGCAGTGGACCCCCGAGGGGGCGTAGCTCTCGAGCCCCGCGGGCCGGGGCGGCCCCCCCGCCTGCGGAGCCACGTGCGCATCGTGCCAGGCAACACGGATGGCCCCGAAAGCTGGCAGCGGCCGCTGTCGGGCAGGCGATGCGCTGTCTCAGTGGGGGAAAAACGCATGCTCCTCTATCCCGTGGGCCTATGAGGACCCCAAGAGGCCAAACTTGTTGTTTGTCCTTAGATGTTTGCAGGATGTTGGTGTTCTCGCCATTTCGGCTTTCCGACGCTCCCAGAAAGCCCTAGAGGCCCCGAGGACCCCAAAACGGCCTAAGAGGGTCCCAAGACAACCCAAAAGGCGCCCAAAACAGCCCGAGAGGGCCCAAGACGGCACCGAAAGGGGCCCGAAAGAGGGAACACGAACCGAACATCTGAGCCTTCCGCCCCAAGAGGCGCCCAGGAGGCCCCGAGAGGCCCCCAAGAGGCCCCGAGAGGCCCCGAGAAGCCCCAAAGAGGCCCGAACGAGGCCCCAAGAGGCCCCCAAACGGCCCCCAAGAGGCGTCCGAACTGCCTCCAAGAGGCCCCCGAGAAACCTCCCATGAGATTCCAACGAACATCAAATGGGCTTTATACCCACAACCCAGGCACGGTGGCGGGATGGGTTGCGGCCCCAGGGGGACCCCGATATGTCCATGTCCACCGCCTGATGAGGTCCCTGGACGTCGATCCAAAAACAATCAACAGGCGAGCTTCCCTGATCAAGGATGCGCAGCAGCTGCGTCCGTCTTGGGGCAATATTGCAGCCATCTGAGGACCATGAGTGGAAGCCTTCGCGTCGCGTTCTTCGATCGCTCTCCGGGGTATCCAGGGCCCCTCTTGAGATCCCCTTAAGGGTCTGGTAGGCCTCTCTTGGGGGACTTGGGGGCCCTCTCAAGGCGCTCAGCGAATGGGCGCACATTCATGGGGGGCGATACATGTGGGGGGTAAGGGGGGGAAGGTGCTCTTTGGGGGCCCTCAAGGCTCGCCTTCTGGGCCCTTTTGGGCCCCTCCAGGGGTCATGAAGGGCACCTGTTCTGCAGCCCTCGCTGCCCCCAAATTCCATCGCCCCCTACAACTCGCGCCCAGAGCGGGGGAGCTACCAGCTTGAACCATATATCCCACCCCTGTGCTTGGCCTCACCTCGATGCCGATCTCAAGGCTTCCCTCCGTTTCTGAGGGCACACCCCTAAGAATATCCTCGCTTGTTGCCGCCCATCTTAGGGGGATAGGGATAAGTTCGAGTCTGGTTATCGGGGATCTTCTGACCCGGGTCAACCCAGACCCCGGTCAATCAGGACCTGCAGTATCCTGCAGGATGCTGCACCCAAACCCGGGTTAATGCGGAGAGCCCTGCAGGATCCTGCAGGATCCTGCAGGATCCTGCACCAAGCCCGGGTCAATGCGAAGAGCCCTGCAGGATCCTGCAGGATCCTGCACCCAAGCCCGGGCCAATGCGACCCTAGCCCTGAAGGATCCTGCAAGATCCGGCGCTCTGGCTGACCCCCGTTTGCACTGACCCCCGTCTCGATCGGGGGCGGCCAAGAGGGGGGCGCCCAAGAGGGGGAGGGGGGCGCAAATCATGGCTGGCGGCAGGTGCGCGGCCCGGGGGGGGGGGGCCAGGAACGCGAGGAAAGAAGAAGAGGCGCCATGAGGTCTGGGAAGTCCACCGTGGCCCCCGCCATGCGATCCACGCTCCCCATAGTCATCACGCCCCTCTTCGCACCGACCCCCGACTCGAGGCTCCCGAGGCCAGGGGCGGGCAGGGGCGGCCGGGGGGGGGGGGACGGCGCGCCGCCTCCGCGGAGGCGAGCTCCCGCCGCCCGTCCCAGCCCGCCGCCACGAGCAGGCGGCCGCCCAGCGCCGCGGCGGCGCAGCCGTCGCGGGCCGAGCTCATGGGCGGCAGCGGCCGCCAGGCGCCCTGGCCGAGGGCTCTCCGTCTTCGGCCGTCGCCGTCCCCGTCGGAGCCTCCCACCGCCAGCGCAGGTCACCCTCTGCGGACTCCGGGTTCCTCAAAATGCGCGTGGGGGGGTACCCGCCCCCCCTCCCCGACGGGGGTCAACCTCGCCTTGTCGTCGCGCCGCGACGGGGGTCGGGGCGCCTTCGGCGCGCGGTGGCTGCCCGCGACGGGGGTCGATGTGGGGCTGTCGGCGGAGGTGACGCCCCCCCGACGCCTATTCAGAAACTCGGAGTAGCTGCCGACGCAAAAACTGTTTTCGGCCATCACCAGTCATCAGCAACGAAAGGACCCCGAACCCTTTGAGAGGGGACCTCAGTGAGGAGGACCGACACAACAGGGACAGGGGGTCTTTTTTTCCTGCAGGATGCCTCGAGCCAAGCCGCCCGGAGTGATTATTTTCTAACGCAAAGACAGGGCCTAAGTGAGGCCACGTATTCACTGCGTTATCAGGGTTAGGTCGGGCCTGTCCTCCTACAGGCCGATATGGGGCCATGTTGTTGTTGTTGTTTAAGGCTCAAACAATACCCCAGCATAGCCAAACAAGTACTCAACAAATCGTCCCCAGACTATGCTTTGACTATTGTTGACTGTTCCCCCCGAGGAGGGACAGGCCCGACTTAAGGTAGGGTTTAGGGGGCTCTCGCAACTCTCGAGGAGCTCGGGCGCCCATGCCCCGTGCGCTGCCTGGCGTCGCGCAGGTGGTGCTCTGCTCCCAGAAAGGATCCAGGATGCTCCGAGATCCAGGGGAGCGCAGGCCTAGATTGGCGATCCATGGACTTGGCGTGCGGTCGCCAAATCCATGGAGCGGGGGGGGGAGAGGCCCTCCCCAGCATGCGGCCGGTGCCGCCTCGCTCGGCGGGGGAAATCCGCGAGTTCCCATGGAAACGGGACCCGTCGCGAATCCGCGCCCCCCTGATCCATGCCTGCGATCGCCTGAAAAATGGTCCAAGACTGCTGGCGCTGGCCCCGCCGAAGCAAAACAGATCTTGCGACGTGCCCATCCCGCAGGCATCGCCAAGGGACGATATGTGAGGTGTGGCGACAAGAGTGCGACAGCAGCACTGCAAGAGACGGTGCACGGCGGATGTCTACATCGTGCGAGGTGTGCGTGGCCGACTCGGATGAGGAGGAGGAGGAGGAGGAGGAGGAGGAGGAGGAGGAGAGGGAGGAGGAGAGGGAGGAGGAGAGGGAGGGAAGGGTTTGGAGCGCGTCCTCTCGTCGTCCTCCTCGTCGTCCTCCTCCGTCTCCTCCTCCTCGTCGTCCTCCTCCTCCGCCTTTTCCTCCGCCTCCTTCTCAGAGGAAGAGGAGGAGGAGGATGACGAGGAGGAGACGGGAGGAGGAGGGAAGAGGATGGAGGAGGAGCCAGGAGGAGGAGGAGGAGGGATCGATGGGGGGAGGGAGAGGAGGACGAGGTGTAGGTAAGGGGTGGGTGGGAGGGGCGTTCCCCAACGAACCCCTGTGACTGCGCTGGAAACTATCTCTCGGCGAAGTGCAATGCGCGCCGGAGGCGCCTCGTCGGGGTCCCAGAGCTCCGCCTCGCTCAGGGGGCCCTCCCCGTCGCCACCTCGGCTCCAGCGCTGCGGTGCACCAGCACGCCGTCGTGACCGCCGCCGCCGCGGTGGTCGCCGCCATCGCCGCCGAGATGTTTGAGCGAAGTGGTCGTCAACATCGTCGTCGTCGCCGTCGTCGTCGTCGTGATCGTCGTCGTCGTCGCCGTCGTCGTCGTCCTCGCCCTCGTCCTCGTCTTTGTCGTCGTCGTCGTCGACGTCGTCGTCGTCCTCGTCGTCGTCGTCGTCGTCCTCGTCGTCGAGACGTCCGTCTGGGGGGCGAAAGTTTACCCATACCGCTGCTCCCTGGACCTCTCCAAGGGTGCATTCGGACCAGGATTTCGAAGCGAACCCAGCCGTGGCGGCGAGGGCCCCCGAGGCCAAATCAGGCGAAACCGAGCAAGGGATGGCGGGATCGGTGGCTTGGAAGATCTGAGAAAGCAACTTCAGAGAGGTCAGCGTCACAACCTTGAGGCTATCAAGCCAGATTGATTGATGGACCTAGATTAAGCCCAGGATGCAGCCGGATTAAGCAAGATTCAGCAAGGCCGAACTGAACTGCACGGGGCTGTGCTGGCTTAGGCCGGCTGTCGACCACGGAGGTACCAGCGCCGATGCTGAGCAAACCTCCGAGGAGGTGTATCCTAGGCGACGTAGCTGCTCCTCCTCGGCACGTTTTCCTCCTCGGACACGCGGCGCCGCACCCGCCGCTGCGGCAGAGGCGCCACCGGGAAGGCCTCGGCGCCCTCCCCCTGGGGAAGCCAAAAGGTACCCATGCCGTCCTCGCCGTCGCTCGGACGGCCATTTCCCGTGCATTTTTCGGTTTCGTGTTTCTTTTTGTTCGTTGGTCGAAGATGGTCCTCGATGGTTCTCGCCGAGAAAAAATGCACACGTCCAAGCGATGCCAGGCGTCACTCCCTGAACCTCTCCCGGGGTGCGCTCTGACGTGCCAGCACTTCGAGGCGAGTCCCGCCGTGGCGACGAGGGCCTTCCAGGAGGCCCAAAAAATATGAAAGGAGGGATGAAGAGCCAAAACAAAGACCCAACCCTTTGGGAGGGGATCGAAGTTAGGAAAGCCAGAAACATGAGGGACAGAGGGTCTGGTCTGCAGCTGTACCTAACCAAACCGCACCTACTTATGTTCCCTCCTGCGGAAACGGGGACCTCACTGAGGCCGCGTTTTCATCGCGTTATTATTGAGCACGGACCGACCGTCCCGGCATTCCTATAGGATTACCACGACATGTTCTTCAAACCAGACATTATTCGAAAAACGAAAAACAATGTTCTCAGAACACAACCCGATGTGTTAAAACAAAACAGCCCCAGCCAGAAATGTTCTAACAGTTCGCGGACAACACAAACAGGTTTTTAGGGCATTATTTGGTAGGCATCTATAACTATACCAAGAGGTTTCGCCACTGCTTGATTATTCGGGTCGGGGGGGGGGCGCTCTCGAAGAAGGGAAAGGTGGCGGCGACGGTATTGTTGTCCGCCTCCGACCTCCGGATCCGCGCCGGCCGCGGCCGCGGGCTCGCCGCCCGCGGCGTCGTCCAGCGCGCACCGCGCGGCGCCGAGCAACGCCAACTCGCCCCGCGCGACCGCCGCCGCCGCCGCCGCCGCCGCCGCGCCCCCAGGGCCGGCGGAGGCCCCGGGGTGCCGCCACGGGTAGCCTTGGCGCCCGGGTGCCCCAGGCGAGCGTTTTCTGAGTCGGCGCTTCGATATTGAGCGACAAGGGGAGGGACCCAGACATGATCGCTTCGTGTCAAAATCTGGACGGGAAGTCTTTGGCTAATTTCGGCCTCGGGGGGCCCTGGCCAGGTTTCGGGACCCCCAAAAAACGACTCAGGATGAAAAGCCGGTCCCAGGGAAAGGGTCGGGACTTCCAGGTGCCCCCACATTTAAATAGTGATGACGTCGCATGTCTGGGGAGGGGGGAGGGGTCTGGCTCCAGACCTCTGGTGACTGCGACGGGTTGCACCAGCGCGTCCTGCGGGGGAGGGGCTCCGCAGGCTCGACGGAAGCAGGCGCAGGCGCCAAAAACGGCCAAGACCTGCGCAGGGGGGGGGGGGGCGAGGGCCCGCGCCGAGCGGCGTTGGTCCCTGGCGTTCGGCCTCTGGGGTCCGGCGTCGTCCTCTCTTCGGGCCTCCGGGTAGGCCCTCGTCGCCGCGGCTGTTTTCGCCCCGAGACCATCGAAGACGGAACCGGGGACAAAAAATGCCCCCCCGCGGGGCCTCTGAGGCCGCGCGGTGAGCAAAATCACATCCTCGGATGTCTGGAACCTGGACATCTGGCGCTTCGACTTTCTGTTCCCTGCAGGGCGGACTCGTTTCGTCCCGATTTGTTGTTTGCTGAAGTCCCCCACACCTGGCGGCAGACCGGCCGCCTGAAGAGTTCTTCAAGGCGCCAGATGTCTGTGAGGATGCCCCCGCCTGTCCAGGGGTCCCAAGCAGCGCCCAGCGCTCGGAGGCCAGAGTCTACGCATTACCCACCGAACCCCAAAAAACGAGACCCCAAGAAACTGTGGACGTGCAAATTCTCGGGCACCCGAGGTGTCCTCATCCTGCCCCGCGGAGTCCTGGGACATCGGTTTCCCAGGCGGCGGTGGAGGTGAATAGAGGCCCCAGGGGGCCCAACCTGGGGCCAAAGCTAAGGGCGCGCGGGCAGAAGGAAACGGGTCCTGGGCCCTGGGGGCAGACGGCTCCGGGGCCGAACGCTAGCCCCCAAAACCAAAATCCCACAAGCCACCTGGGCGCATTCCACAAACCCTTTTTTCACCCGGTAAGGAATTGCGCCCCGCTTCCGCGCACACACACCCCTCCGGGTCTGGACGGGGAGGGGGCCGGAGGGGCTATAGAGCGCCCATGATGGACGCTCCAAGATGACCTACAACGTGGCCCATGACAGCCGAGACAAGTTCACGGTAGCCTCCAACGCACCTCCGGGCGGCCCAAATATGGCCACCAGACAGCCCCAGCGGACCCCCCCGAAAAACCCTGAGACCCCAATCCAAAACCACCAGAAAACGATCGCCGCGCGCCTTCTCGCCTCGTCTCCTCGAGAGACCCCCGCGCTCGAGACGGCCCCAAGACGGCCCGAAATGCAGCCTGAGGAGGGCCCTAAGACGGTCCAAAAGGCCGCCGCGAACATTCAAATAACCACCCTTGCGCCCCGCGGCCTCAACAGGAAAACGGGAAGAGGGGCAGGAGGGGGGAGAACTCAACGCGGCCGGAGATCGCCCCGAGAAGGCCCCGCCCCTTCCCCCACCCCAACCCCGCCCACCCCCCCGAAAATCCCAAGGAAAGCCTCAGGAACCCTTCGAAATACGCCCAAGAGGGCCCCAAGGAGATTACAGCATAGCCCCTAGAACTCTCCAAGAGGCATTGACAACGAAGCGCCCGCGCAAGTAGGCTTCCTTCTCTTCCTCCTCCTCCTCCTCCCCCTCCTCATCCTCCTCATAATCGTCGCTTTCCCCCTCCTCCTGCCCTAGCGCGTCGCGCGCTCGCCGCCGCTTCGGCGGCAGCTTCCAGTCCGCGCGCTGGTTCGGGTCCTGCTCGTCAACCTGGAACTCGGCGCACTCGAAAAAAACGCAGCTCCGCGCCGCCATGCGCCGCGGGTCAGAGGTTGCTGCAAGCGAGAGGGGGGGGGTGCTCGACGGCCCGTCTCGCCTGGGCGCGCAGTTGAGCCCGAGCAGCTACTGGATGGCGCCTCGACGCCCCCGGCGCCTCCCCGTAGTCTCTGGCGGTCCCCGGCCAACATCGGGCTCTCGAGTGGCCCTGGGCGGCCCCCAGCGGACCCCAAGTGGCCGACGGCGGATCTAACGCCGAGACATCGAGTCACCCACGCAGCGACGCGATCACTCTGCAAGACTCAAATGGAAGAGGCGCGACGACGAGGGATGGAGGCGCAAGGACACGCGCGCTCCCCTCATGCGAACTCGCTGGGTTTATCCATACCCAATAGGATAACGCAGCGTTGCTAATAACGCGGCGCCCGACGCGGACCGAAACCGACCCGACACCAATCGCTGAACGTATAAACTCATCGAATCGCAAGCGTTTGACATCCGCGCGAGCTCACACGGAGAAAGCGCGCTTTGTCTGTCGCAAGTCACCGACGCGCGACTGCCAGCGGCGCCGACGGCCGAGCGGAGCAGCGGCGGCCGACCACTGACCCGGGGGTTGCGCGGGCAGAAGCTGCGCGGCGGCGGGGCGGGCATGGCGGGCGCGCCTGCGGCCCAGGCGTCGCGGGCAGGCGCTCGGGGCAAGCGCCACGGGTCAGGGAACGCTGCGGCGTCGCTCGAGAAAACTCCCACACCCCGCTCGCATTGTTCTCGAGACCCGCAGCCCCCCCAGGCCGCCCTCCTGGATCCTCGTTCGCTCCCTGTGAACTGTCTCCCTGCCCGCCCGCCAGAGCCCGCTCCGCTGCGCGCCTCCACGCACCCCGGCGCGACTTTCGCAGCGTCGCCGGGGCCGGGGCAGCTGCGGCGGCGACAGCGACGGCGACGGCGACGACAACGACGGCGGCGGCAGCGACGGCGACGGCTGCCGGTTCGCTGTTCTCTCGACTCAGCGGCTGCCTCCGCGTCTGCGACGACCAAAACGCGACCTCGACGGGGGCGGCTGAACGGAGCAACCGTCGATCGCGAGCCTCCAGCAGGCGATCTGCCGCCCGCGTGGAGGCGGCCAGAGATAGCGACGAGCATCGCGGCGCGGGCGGCTCGCGGCGCGTCCCAGCAGATCGCCAAGGGAAGCTCTAGCTGCTCCTGTCGGTCGGGGCATCGCATCAAGCGGCTCCCAAGATTTCCTCCGAGACAGCCAGGATTTCCTCCAAGACGGCTGGGACGGCCCCGGGATGCATCCGAGACGGACGATGACGTCACCGAAATGGCCCGAGAAAGCCTAAGAGGCCCTTCGAGAGACCGCCATGGCGGCCGAAGAGGCCCCCAGTATGACCTGAGTGAACGCACGACGGGGCCATACATACATACTGACTGCCTCCAGGGCCCCGTCGGTCCTGCGCCGCGGCGTCGATCGCGGAAGACAAGCGCGAGTCCGGCGCGCGCCGCTGACCTGCTGGGCGTCCCTCAGCAGCAACAGCACCAGCATCAGCATCCGCAAGAGCATCAGCATCTCGCATCAGCATCAGCACCAGCATCCTCACCATCACCATCATCATTACCATCATCCTCAGCAGCATCCGCACAACCATCCTCATCAGTACAATACTCATCATCACCCTCATCCTCATGTTCATCTGCATCAGCATTCGCAGCATCACCAGCTTCATCCTCATTCTCATCCTCAGCAGCATAATCGACCGCAACCAGCAGCATCATCATCGTTATTATCAACATCAGCATCATCATCAGCATCATCAACGGCATCCTCAGCATCATCAGCAGCATCATCATCATCGTCATCATCAGCATCATCAACATCAGCAGCACCAGCATCATGATGATCTCCCCGCCCTCCTCCTCCTCCAAGTCCTCGGCATATTTCTCGTTCTACTTCTCCTCCTCCTCCTTCTCCTCCTCCTCCTCCTCGTCTTCCTCCTCAGCATTATCCTCACTTCTTCTCCACATCCTCATTATCCTACTCGTCCTCTTCCTCCGCTCGTTCATCTTCGTTCTCCTCATCACCCTCCTCTCGTCCTTCAACTCCCTCGTCCATGCAGCTCTCATGTACCTCGGTTCTGGATGGGTAAGTGGGGATGCGCGAGGCGTCAAGAATGAAGAAGAACGCCGAGGTTGCAACAATCCATCCCTCGGTGACGCTCCAAAGAAATGGGGGCACATTATGCCGAGATCTCCCGCGAAGGTCTGCACCGCTTCCCTGGGTCTCTCATCCAGGGCCGCCTGCAGCCCTGGGCCCCAGAAAGGGCCCCCGGAGGCCGACAACCACAGGGAAGACCCCTCGTTGCGGCTTGGGCCAAGATCACCTCTGGCAATCTGCTGGGGACTTGGGAGGACAAGGCGTGTGCCGACACCGCTACAGAACGCCCGTATACTGAGGACGCACGATGAGGATGCAAATGCCTTGGAAGGCCAGGTCAATACTTTGCGAGCGGGGCGTGGCCAGCGAAAGCGGCCAAGGATGGGCCGAAGGGGAAGCATGGAAGGGTGACCTTGGAAAGTTGCTCGTCCTTCCTATGCGGGCTAACTGTGCTCCCAGGACCACACTGAAGGTGCGTTCTGATCAGAACTTCGGGACGAGTATCTCGCCGTGGCGACGAGGCCTGCGCTTGGGATCTGGCCCTCTCGCACCCCCGGCGGCATCGGTACATGGTCCTCTTCTGAAGCCTGGGCCTGGGCCAGGACCACCCCTGACGGCCCCCAGGGGGCATTCCCCGCGCTGCCCCGCGGCGTCCAGCAGCGCGCGCCTGGAAGAGAGGGGCCCGGGGAGACACACGTAAGTGGGCACTTCTTCCAGGCGTTCCCGCATACGCCCCCCTGGCTTGGCCAGGGAGGCATGTGCACCGAGGCTGGGCCCAGGATGTGCCGGATCAGGGTCCAAGGGCTCCCAACTTCGCGCTTCGCGCAGCGCGAAGCGCGAAGTGCGAATGACTTCGCGCTCTCGCGCCGCCTCCCAGAGGGGAAGAGGAGGAGGAGGAGGAGGAGATATCGGAGCCGAACCGCGCAGCGCGAAGCGCGAAGTAACTTCGCGCCCTCGAGGGTCGGTGCCTACGCGCGCGGGTCTAGAAATGCCCCACGGGGGGCGGAGAGGCGGGAGGCCACCAG
Source organism: Prorocentrum cordatum (assembly GCA_963575745.1). Classification (NCBI taxonomy): domain Eukaryota; class Dinophyceae; order Prorocentrales; family Prorocentraceae; genus Prorocentrum; species Prorocentrum cordatum. The sequence continues at coordinate 323,949 of CAUYUJ010014450.1, read as the reverse complement.
GGTCTGGGGCCCCCTCTGGGGCCCCGAGAGGCGCCTTGCCGGAGCATGCGCGTCTGCCCCTCGAAGCGCCAGCCGACCGCAGCAGCTCAGTACGACCTCAAGAGGGGGCAGAACCTCCACCCCCATAAGTGGCAAGAGAGACTCCAAATAGACTCCCAAGTTGGTCCCCAGGAGGCCCCCAGGAGGCCCTGAAGAGACTCCCAAGAGGTCCCCAAGAGGCCCCCCAGAGGCCCCAAAGAGGGCTCCGGGGCCGGCGGAATGAGCGAGGCGATTGAATAGAGAAGCACCCCAACCAGCGCAGCCGCCTCGTAGAAGCGCCCCCAGAGAAAGGGAGATCGAGCAGGGCAGGGATGTCTGGTAAACGCCCAGGGCCCTTGTGTAAACGCCCATGACGGGGTCCGGGTGGGTCTTCCTCCCTTGATTCCATCGATCGACATGTCGGCCAGCGCCCACAGTCACAGTCTTTCATGGGCCTGTTTTCCACCACCACCACCACCATAAGTTGGAGGGGAAAGGGGGTCCTCCTCCTCCTCCTCCTCCTCCTCCTCCTCCTCCTCCTCCTCCTCATCATCATCATCATCATCATCATCATCATCATCATCATCATCATCATCATCATCATCATCATCATCATCATCATCATCATCATCATCATCCTCCTCCTCATCCTCATCCTCATCCTCCTCCTCCGTCCTCATCCTCCTCATCATCATCATCATCATCATCATCATCATCATCATCATCATCATCATCATCATCATCATCATCATCATCATCATCATCATCATCCTGTTCTTCGTCCTCCCCCCCCTCCAATTTATAATGGTGGTGGAAATCACGCCCATCAGTCTTGCCTGGAGGAGCACACACTTATCGACACGCCGCCACTTCCCAGTGGGTGCGCTTCGACCAAGAGAAAGTGCTAGAAGAATCCGGCCCCGTGGCGCCGAGGGCCAGCCAGGGCGAGCAGCGGCATCGGCATCCCCAGGTCCGCCGGTGTTGGTGGGCCTGTTTTCCACCACCACCACCACAAGTTGGAGGGGGGAGGTGGAGGTGGAGGACGAGGAGGAGGAGGAGGAGGACGAAGAGGAGGAGGAGGAGGAGGAGGAGGAGGAGGAGGAGGAGGAGGAGGAGGACCCCCGTTCCCCTGCAACTCATGGTGGTGGTGGTGGAAAACAAGCCCATGAAAGACTTGGTCAATCCGAGGGCCCAAAGCTCTCGACCCCTTCCACGGAGGTAGCTTTAGTCCCTGATCCATGTCCCAGGGCCGAAAAGCAGCCTCCAGAGGCCATAGTTCAGAGGCCGACAGAGTCAACTCGTCCGAGATCGGGGTCTCTATTACCCCCCCAGGCTATTCGCCCGAAGCGCCGCTCGTCCACCACCGCGCGCGCGAGCGCGAGAGCCTCTTGGTATGCCCAGAATGGGTACGTAAAAAATGGGCACGCTGTCCACAGCACGTGTTGTCCAAATCTGTTAGGCAAGCGCCTTGCTGCCCCGAACAGACATCATCCGTGGCGACACCAAGAGCGTCGGGCCCCATGAGATCCGACGTCGCGAAGCAATTAGAACCTCGCGAAAAATCACGACCAGAGCGACTCCTGGCCAAAATGGACAAGAACCCCTGAGATCCCGCGAACAAACACACGATCGCGACACCTCACGACCAGAGCCCCAGACCCCATCTTCAGCTTTCGCTTCTGCATTTTCGAGCCGGACCGACCTGAGAGGGCCCTGGGGCCCGAAACCTGGCGAAAACGCACAAGATAGAAACAGTGCAACGCCAAGATCTCTCAGAGTCCTGCTCAAGTTCGCATTATTTCCGTACCCATTCTGATCGTACCGAGCCTCGCCTTCCTCCTTCCACCCTAGAGGAACGAAAAACAACATAGACAGAAGTTGTCCGAGCTCAGCGCGGACTCCTTGGATCGGCGCTTGACCCCCACCCCAGGCGCCGCAGCGCGCCAAGGGCGGCGCCAGAGGCGCCGCCAGGGGTGAAGCGAGATCCAAGAAACCCGTGCGCAGCTCCGAGAGGAGGAAGTATACGCAGTACATTGCTGTTCTGCTCCCTGCTCTTCCCCTTCTCACCGTCCTCCTCCTCCTCCTCCTCCTCCTCCTTCCCCTCCTCCTCCTCCTCGTGCTCATCATCATCATCATCATCATCATCATCATCATCATCATCATCATCATCATCATCATCATCAGCAGCAGCAGCAGCAGCAGCAGCAGCAGCACCAGCAGCATCACCAGCAGCATCATCATCACCATCACCATTGCCATCACCACGACCATTATCATCAGCATCATTGACAGAATCATCACCACCACCATGACCCAACCATCACCGTCAACATAACCATCATCATCATCAGCATCATCATCATCATCATTATCATCATCACCAACACCACCATTACCGCCACCATCGTCGTCATCAGCATCAACAGCTTAATCCTCATTATCATCCTCGTGATCCTCATTCTCATCCGCATTATCACCACCGTCAGAATCATCACCATCCCGAACACCCCACCATCACCATCACCAGCTTCAAATCAAATATCGTCATCATCATCATTAAGATCTGTATCATCGCCAGCATCATCAGCACAATTACAACCATGATCATCATCATCACAATCATCATCATCCTCATCACCACCACCAGCATCATCAGCATCATCACAAACATCATCACCACCACAAAACCACAACGACAACCACCACCACCATCACCACCATCATCATCAGCATCGTCAACGCAGCCTCAACATCCTTATCAGCACCTGCATCATCATCCCCATCATCATCTTCAGCATCGTCTTCATCACAATCACCATTACCATCATGATGATCATCAGCATTACCATCATCAGCATCACCAACACCATCATCATCATAAACATCATAACCATCACCATCATCATCATCATCACCACCACAAGACCACAACGAACAACCACCGCCAACACCACAACCATCATCATCATGAGTAGCATCAGCATCCCGTTCATCACCATCCCCATCATCTACCCACCACCACCATCATCGTCGGTATCGTCAGCATCGTCAGCATCAGCATCATCATAACCACCATAATCATCAACATCATCAACATCAACATCATCGTGATGATCAACATCATCATCAGCTGCATCATAGTCACCATCAGCATCACCAGCACCGTCACCATCATCGTCATCACCGTCAGCATCATCACCGAAACCACATGCATCATCAACATCACCATCACCACCATCATCACCCAAAGACACCGACAACCACAACCACCAACGCCAGCAGATTCATGTCCAGCATCAGCTTCATCAGCATCATGATCAGTACGATCTTCGTCATCAACGTCATCACCAGCATCATCATCATCGCCAGTATCATCATCGTCATCCTCATCATCATCCACCTCATCAGCATCGTCATCATCAGTATCGGCGTGGTCACCATCACCATCACCATGATCAGCATCCGCATCCTCATCATCATCCTCATCCTTGGCGTCCTCCTCCTCCTCCTCATCAATAGCACTACTACCACCAGCAGCGTCAGCATTGGCATCACTAGTTTCATCATTACCATCATCAACATCATGAGCATCGTCACCCTCGTCATCATCACAATAACCACAAGCATCAGCACCATCACCATCATCATCCTGAGCAGTAACATCATGAGCATCATCCTCACCAGCATCAACATCCTGATCATCATCAGCATCACCATCATCATACTCAGCATCTGCAGCATCATCATAATCATCATCAGCAGCATCATCATCAACAGGATCATTCTCATCCACCTCCTCATCATCATCACCCAAAACCGCCTCCTCCCCCGTCCTCCTCCTCCCCCGTCCCGCTCGTCCTCCTCCTCCTCCTCCTCCTCCACCTCCTCCTCCTCCTACTCCTCCTGCTCCATCCACCCCCTCCTCCCCCTCCTCCTCCTCCTCCTCCTGGTCCTCCTCTTCCTCTACCGTTCCTCCTCCTCCTCCTCCTCATCATCATCATCATCCTCCTCCTCCGCCTCCTCCTCCTCCCTCTCCTCCCTCTCCTCCCTCTCCTCCCTCTCCTCCCTCTCCTCCCTCTCCTCCCTCTCCTCCCTCTCTTCTCAAGCTCAGGGGCGCGGAGCGCAGTAGAACCATTTTTTGGCTCATCTCGGCATGCTCCCTGTCCTGCACTGAACCTCCCCGTGGTGCTTGAGGGGCACCGCTTGACTGCGACACAACAGTTGTTGCATTCGTGCGGTTGGCTAGTACAGTGCAAAGTTTTCGGTCGACGAGTTTTGCAAGATTGGTGTTTTGGGTTCCTCCTGAACATCAATTTCAACGTCCGTCCCAGGCCGAGGGTTGGGTTGGAGGCACGCGGGCTTCGAGCCCATCTAAGCCCTTCACCCCTCGGCCTGGGCGTACCTCTTCGGCTACGTGAAGTCCCGTCTCAGGCAGTGGGTTCATCGGCTACGCATGCAGTTTTATTGGGGCATTGGGCAAAGGCATAACAATATGGAGGGTATCATGACGCCGTTTCGCGGCGTGGTGCCTTCTCCAGAAGGGCTGTTTTTGGCAAGGTCTTCGAGTTGGCAATATGCAGTTTTCCTTAATGAACCTTACAGGGCCATGGTTAAGGCAGAACGAGCTGGAGGGTACTTCCATTTGGGCTGCTCTGGGTATGGTCAGTGTTCACGGGAGTTTTCTGCAAGTTCCGGCCCAGGGCGGGGGTTGGGTTGGAGGCACGCGGGCTTCGAGCCCATCTAAGCCCTCCACCCCTCGGCCTGGGCATACATATGCCGCTCATCTTCCTGAAGTTCCGTCCCATGCCGTGGGTTGGGTTGGAGGCACGGGGGCTGCGAGCCCACTTAAGCCCTTCACCCCGCGGCCTGGGCGTACCATCTCTTCTTACAGTTTTGTATGCTTCTGTATCCTGCTCTGGGTTGTATTGCAAGCGTGCTGATTTTTGCAAGTGTTGCAGTCTGGGGCTTCTGCTGTCGGTGGCACTTCCGTTGTTCGGCTGGGGCGAGGTGGTCTGTGGGTGAGGCGAGCTCCTTCCTTCATTGCGAGAGTTAGCCCAGTGATCCACGGCTAGGGCCTTATAGAGTCAAACTCACTTCCGCTTAGCCACTGGTTATGTCAATGTGGTGTCAACTCGGCGGCACAGCTTCAGTTCTTATATGGATTTGGGCTGGCATGGCAGTTTTCTCGTGGTATTGCTGTTATCAGGTCGTGTATGGGTCAGCTTCTGCGTCTGGGCAATATTCATATTTCTGCTGGTACCTGTCTTTCGTCCTCTGGTTCGGCGTCTTCGCTTTCGAGCTCAGAGGGCGGCTTGTGTAATATCACTACGTGATGGCGGAAATCCTGGAAATCCCTCTCCTCCCTCTCCTCCCTCTCCTCTCTCTCCTCCCTCTCCTCCCCCTCCTCCCTCTCCTCCCTCTCCTCCCTCTCCTCCCTCTCCTCCCTCTCCTCCCTCTCCTCCCTCTCCTCCCTCTCTCCTCCCTCTCTCCTCTCTCCCCTCCCCCTCCCCCTCCCCCTCCCCCTCCCCCTCCTCCCCCTCCCCTCCCCCTCCCTCCTCCTCCTCCTCCTCCTCTCCTTCCTCCTCCTCCTCCTCCTCCTCCTCTCGGCCGAAGGCTGGTCCTCCGCCCTGCGCGCCTGGGCCCGCCGCCCCGCCCCCCCCCCCCCCCCCCCAGGGCGCCATCGATGCTGCCGTGGCCGTAGGTGAGGCTGCCCTCGCGAAGCAGCCGCCGAAGGGAGGAGGAGGAGGAGGAGGAGGAGGAGGAGGAGGAGGAGGAGGAGATAACAGAGATAACAGCCATGGGAGCACAACCATGGTTGCCCAGCCGCGCCCCGAGAAATAGAACCATACCCCCCGCCCATCCCCGTCCGTCCGTCCGCGCAGCGGCCCAACCGAAGCCTCGGCACTCCACCACCACGTCGTCGACGTATGCGGCAGGCGGGGAGGCGACGACAGACGAAGGGGGGGTGCTTGCCTTCTCTAGTATTCGGGAGGGCCTTCTTGGAGCTCTGGGACAGAACTTATGAGGTCGGGGGCTGACAAGTACCTCTAAGTTTAGGGCTCATCCTGTGGGCGCCGTAAGACCCGCACACAAAACGCAAGATACATACCCAACCTTCTCCATCACGTGTCCCAGCGCGGAGAAACAGCGAAACTCCCCCTCCCCCTCCCCAGGCGCCGACTCCGAGAGGGCCCCAGGACCAGGATCCCTCGACCCAGGGCCCGCCCCGAGGGCCACGGCCCCAAGAACCAACGAGCCACGCGCAAACCCCATGGCAGCTTGGATCGCCTCGGGTCTCGCCTCGGAGGCCGCGGCGGCGTAAATTCCCCCTGGACTAAGCGCCGCTCGGGCACGCTCTCGCTGAAGGGGAGAGGGCTCACACTTCCCGCCGCTACCTCGAGCCATCAACTTCACGGTGGCAGATGTCTCAACTTTACCAAGGCAGCGCCTGCAGATGATGGCATCACCGGGCACATGCCAATCATGCTCCATCTGAAAAAGGTGCTGTTCAGACTCTGGGGCGCCCCCAGACTCTGGGGGGGGGGGTGCTCCGACTGTGTCCCGTCGTCATCATCACTAATCCTCGCTCCTACCCCCTGCCTCCTCCTGGTCCTCCTGGTCCTCCTGGTCCTCCTCCTCCTCCTCCTCCTCCTCCTCCTCCTCCTCCCGAGGAAGAGCGAGGCCCACCGTGGCCCTCGGAGGCTCACGACAGATCTCCGACTGCCCACACACACGCCCTCCTTATGCGCTGCAATCCAGGCACATGCCCAACCAGGAGACTGAGCACTCTGACGCGAGGTCTCCAACCTGCCAGCCTCACCTTGGACCAGCAGGCCAGAAACCCGATGAGGTCCAGCACCCTCCTTGGTGAAACTCGGGAGCGGCCAAGAGGGGGGTGTCCAAGATGGGGGGGGCAAATCATGACCGGCGGCACGTGCGCGGCCCAGCGGGGGGGCCAGGGACGTAATGAAATAAGAAGAGGCGCCATGAAATCTGGGGAAATGCCCGCCATGATATCCCCCCCCCCCCTGGTCACCACCCCCCTCTTTGCCGCCCCCGAGAAACACATCGCCCGCACATCTCCGCACCAGAGCGACGCAGGCCGGGCCCCTCTTGCGAGAACTTCGTGGAGAGAGGGGCGCGCCGGCACCCGCTCGAACAGCGGAGGGGCCAAGTCAGACCTGGCATCGGCAGCATTTTAGATCCGACGCCATATATTAGCATGTACCTCCCGTTAGAGGAAAAATAACTATGCACATACACCGATCCTGGCCAGGCCCATCCTGAGCCCAGGATCGGTGCATACGCCCTCCTACCTTGGCCAGGAAGGCATATGCACCGATCCTGGTGGGAGATGGCCTTGCCCGGATCGGGCATGTGCCGTTCTCTTCCGCCCGACCCGTGGGGCCACGCGCGAACGCGAGGCCATTCATCCCCCTCGCGCCGCATCCCCTCGCGCAACCGCCCCTAGCCACCACCCCCGCCATTGCCGCCCTCAGATTCCGGGTGAGCGAGGCCGCTCCAAGTCCTCCCGGCCGCTCCTGGAGGCCCGGGCGCCCGTGGCGGCGGGGGACGGGGGGGGAGGCAGCTATGCAGGGACCCCTCCGGGGAACGGCTCCTGTAGGCCAGGGAGCATGTCGACGCGGGCATACATGGTCGGAGGGATTATTGCCCCCCCCCCCCCCCAATGCTAATGCCATCGGCCCCCCACCCCCCCTTCTCGTCCTGCTTCTCGTCCTGCTTCTCCTCCTTCTCCTCCTCCTCCTCCTCCTCCTCCTCCTCCTCGTCCTCCTCCCCCCCCCATCCCATCTAGGGGGGGGCCGAGGACCCTGGGACCCATCCCATGGGGGGGGGGCCGTGGACCCTGAGCCCGCGATCATACATACAGACATGCAGATGTACGTAGGTGTGCCATCGCATGCAGTGCAACATGAGAGTTGCAACACATTGGTAGCACCACACAGTGATTGCACAAAACATGCTGCACATCGACAATGTAATAACCAATTGTTTGAAGTCCACGTTGGCAAACATCTCGGTTCAGTCTGAAGATGTACTGTTTCTTCTGACTGGCGCTGCCAGCTTTCGCCGCAAACAGCGCTTCATCATGCCTTAGCCTAGATTGGCTCAGGTTGTGCACCCAGCCTAATACTGTCTCCTCTGAAAGCATGCCCGCTTCAAGTTTGATCTGACACAGGAGCGCTGTCACTCCTAAGGTGCAGCCTTCTGCCTGTCCTCCGCTCCGCCCGCCTGGGCGATCGGGAACACGCGGCACTCGTGGTTGGGGAAGGTGGCGTAGGCGGTGAGGCGGTGCCTCGATCGGCAGGCACCGCTCATCGTTTTCGCGATCTTGTCGTCGACGTGATCACCATCATCATCATCATCATCATCATCAGCAGCAGCAGCATCATCACCATCATCATCCTCATCCTCATCCTCATGCTCATCATCATCATCATCATCATCAGCAGCAGCAGCAGAAGCAGCAGCAACAGCAGCAGCAGCATCATCATCATCATCATCATCATCATCATCACAATCATCATCATCATCATCACCACCACCACCACCACCACCACCACCATCATCATCATCATCATCATCATCATCATCATCATCATCATCATCATCATCATCATCATCATCATCATCATCATCATCATCACCATGTTTGAAGGTACTGGCTCTTCAAAGTGCTTGTGAAGCCTTGTTGGCCTGGCTGCCTCAAAAAAACCGGTTGGGAATTCTCTCTCTCTCTTTCTCTCTCTCTCTCGCTTGTCTCTTCCTTCTGCCTCTCCTCCTCCTCCTCCTTCTCACCCGCGTTCATCCTCCTCCCCTTCCTCCTCCTCCTCCTCCTCCTCCTCCTCCTCATCCTCCTCCTCATCCTCCTCTCCCTCTGCCTCCTCCTCCTCCTCCTCCTCTTCTTCCTCCCCCTCCTCCTATGTATCCTCCTCCTCCCCGTTCCCCTCCTCGTCCTTCGCCTTATCCTCCTCGTCCTCCTCCTCTTCCTCCTCCTCCTCCGTCTCCTCCACCTCGTTAACCTCCTGTGCTCGGGGCATCTCGGTGGACGAAGCTCGCAGTTTCGAATCTGGGGGTATCGCCTTGGATCGCTCGTGTGGTCGTCTTGGGGCCTTATTGGGCCGTCTTGGTTCTTATGGTTCGTGCGGAAGCCTCTTTGGATGTCTCGTAGCGGAATTGGGGGCCTCTTGGGCGATCTTGGAGCGTCGGACAGGCGAAGAAGCGACATAGCCGCAATATTTCAAAACAGCAATGGAATTAACAATCCTGATCTCTCGGGGCCGTTTTGTAAGGCGTTTGAAAAATCTCTTGGCGCGGGTCAGCGGCATCTTGCGCCGTTTGACACCTACTGGGAGCGTTGTGGCGGCCTCTCTGGGCGGGAAGCTCGGGTCTCGCCTGGGACTTCTCTTGGGACCATATTCTAAGCCGTCGTGGCGGCGCCTTGGGCCGTCTCGGGACCCTCATGGTTCGTCACTGGGCGGCCATTTGGGCGATGTTAGCGGGGCCTCTTGGGTCATCAAGGCGGAAATCCTTCCATGGGAAAGCAACGACTTTGGTTGATCCTCTCCCCCTCCTCGTCCTCCTCCTCATCCACCTCCTCCTCCTGTTCCGTCTCCTCCTCCTCCTCCTCCTTTCTTTCCCCTCCTCCTCCTATCGTACTCCTCGCCCACCTCTTCCACCGCCTGCCCCCCCCCTCGTCCTATTGCATGTCATCCTCCTCCTCCTCCTCCTCCTGTCCCCTCCTCCTCTGCCCCGTCCTCATCCTCCTACTCCTCCACCTTTTCCCCCGCCTGCTCCCCTCCTCCACCATGCCCTCCTCCTCCTTTTCTCGCGTGGTCCCGGGCATGGAGGAGGAGGGGGGCAGGCGGGGAAAGTCGAGGAGAAGAAGGGGCAAGAAAAGCAGGAGGAGGAGGAGGAGGAAGCAGAAGAGGAGGAGGAAGAGGAGGAGGAGGAGGAGCAGAAGAATCCTCGAGACGCCCAGAATCATTCGAAAACGCCAAAGATGACCCCACGACGCCTCATGCGCGTTGATGTCGTCCCGAGGTTGGCCTCTTCGGTGCCTCTTTGAAGCGTCTGGAGCTGCGGGGATTGCGGAAGGCCGAAAGCCTCTCGGAAGGCCGAAAGCCTCTTGGCGGCTCCTTCGGCCTCTTGTGGGCCGCTCGGGGGTCTCTCGGAGCAGAAGGCTCGCATTTTCGAAGGTAAAGCTCCGTTTTAAATCCTTCTTGAAGCCCCCTTAGGCCGTGTTGGGCGAGCCTTCGGCCGTCTTGCCAGGCTTGGGGGGGTACTGAAGACCTCTTGGGTTGTCTTGAAACGTCGCATTGCCAAAGAGGCGACAAGGCCGAAATCCATCAAAAAACCCAAAAAGGATTCAACGATGTTGATCTGTAGGGGCCGTCTTGTGAGGTCTCCTGGAAACCGCTTGAGGCGGTTTGACGACTTCTTTTGCTGATGGACGTCTCTTGGAGGCCTCGTGTGCGCTTTGGGGGCAGCAGGCTCGGCTGTCTGGAGCTCTACCGACCTGTCTTGGACTGCACTTGGGATCACGCTCTTGGGTTGTCTTGTGCCGTCTGGTGACAATTACGTGGGCCGTCTGATGTCGGTGTTGGGCCGTCTGGTGACAGTGTTGGGTGCCTCTTGGGCCGTCTTGGAACGTGGGACAGCGGAGCAGGCGACAAGGCTGGCATCCTTGAAAACAATATGAAAAAAACAACGATGTGGGCCTCTCAGGGCCTCCTTGTGAGGCTTGTTGGAAGCCTCTTGGGGCGGTTTGGCAGCCTCATGGGCCGTATGACGCCTCTGCGGGAACCTCCAAGGGGTCTCTGGGGCGGGAGACTGGCATCATTGGGATCATTTTGTGGCGCTCTCGGGCCGTCTTGGGCTCATCTTTGGCCGTCTTGGCAACATCCTGGGCCGTTTCGGGACTCTCTAGGGAGCCTCTTGGCCTGCCGTGGGATGGCCTATGAGGCCTCGGAGGCCATCTTAAAGCGTCTGACAAGCGGAATGGCGAAAAGGCTAACATCCTTTTCAAAACCATGGAAAAACAACCCCTGGGTGTTTGCAATGCGCTTTGACCCTTGCTCAGCTGCTCTCGGAAGCTGTTTCGGAGCGTCTTGTGGGCGTCCAGTGGGCCTCTGGGAACGCCCAGCGTGGTTTTCCGTCTGTAACCTTCCTCTGAGGCTCCTCCTGTAGCCGTCTTGGGGTTCTGCTGGGCTGACCCGGGGCAATCAGTTGTTTCCTCAACACAAGCAAAAGGGTCTCTGGGTCTCTGTTCAACATAAGAAACTAAAATGATGCAACCACGATCTTCACGCGAAAGTTGCAACTGCGACTGCGGTAGCAAGCGAACCTGAGCTGCGCACGTGGGCACGCAGGTTTTGCAAGCTCACGTGCACCACGCAGCTCGCGGGGAGCTCGCTCACGCCAGAATGATCATCATCACCCAACAGACCTCCGACAGAAAACCCCGTTCGCCCCAGGTGTTTGACGAACAAGTTCAGATACTGGGCGCCGGCTTCGGTGTGTCCATTGACGACCTTCAGCCCGACCTTGCCCACTGCGAACCACTTACCGCTGCCGCTGGGGCCCTGCTGCGCTCGGAAGCGGTATCCCCCCACCTGCTGCGCGTAAGCCCAAGATCCCGTGATATTCACTTCCGTGAAGTAGATATCTTTGCAGTGTCCGCCCAATCTGCTTGCCAAGGCCGCCACCCGAAGCAGTGCGCTTTCGGCGTCCAGCTCGCGAGGGACGTTTAGCAGCACATGCGTGCCTGGCATCATCAAATCGAACCGCTGGCCATGGATATTTTGCAGGTGAGGATCCCCAACGGCAGCAGCATCACCAGCCCCAGGAGCGCCGGCGTTGGTATTGGCCGGAGTCGGTCTGACATAGACGCGGTACCTGACCGGCGAATTTGCGTCACACCCACCAAATTTACCGTAAAATGAATCAAGGTTCCCGACCTTGAGCATTGTCTTCAGGTCTGGGAATTTGATCTTGACAACGGAGCCATCTGACTCAAGCTCTTCGATCTGGACTCCCTGTGTATCATATTCGTTCCCGTTCCCTGGGTGAGCCCAACAATTATTGCACGTGCCCGGAGGCAGATAGCTGGTTGGCTGCCTGAGCCATGTGTGGACACCAGCATGGTTGTTGTAAGTATACCAGTAATCCCAGTCCGCTTGCACACCCATGGAGGCCCCTTGCTCTTGGACCCAGTGTCCAGTATTTCTACTCCATGAGTCGCACCAATTGTCAGACAACCTGTGCACCAATACTTCGTCGAAGGGCGTCGTTATGCTATATGTTGGTAGGTAATACCCTCCAGGTTGAATCGTTGCCAAGTCGTCCACGTCACTGATGGATCTGCCTGGTTCGTTAACAAAGACCCATGAGCCGCCATACAAGTCTAAGGTTGCTGCTGTCAGCGTCTGTCTGACATATACGCGGTACCTGACCGGCGAATTTGCGTCACACCCACCAGCTTTACCGTAAAATGAATCAAGGTTCCCGACCTTGAGCATTGTCTTCAAGTCTGGGAATTTGATCTTGACAACGGAGCCATCTGACTCAAGTCCTTCAATCTGGACTCCCTGTGTATCATATTCGTTCCCGTTCCCTGGGTGAGCCCAACAACTATTGCACGTGCCCGGAGGCAGATAGCTGGTTGGCTGCCTGAGCCACGTGTGGGCACCAGCGTGGTTGTTGTAAGTATCCGCCACCGCGCCCTGCGGCACGGAGTAAGCGTGTTCTCAGGTCCTCATCCCCAGAGCCTCATTCCTTGAGCCTCAGTCCTCAGTTCTGAAGATTTAAGGGGGCCCGAGCCCAAATTCCGAAATCTCCCAGGCCCCGGCGCGTCTTTCCGCGGCTTCTCGCTTGACTTTGGGGGGGCCCTTTTTTGACACCCACCACAAGGATCGTGGCTCCCGAGCGCGAAAATTCGAGCCACCTGCCGCATGAGGCCCCAAAGAGGTTCCAAGGGGCCCCAAAGAGGCCCCAAGAGGCCCCCAAGAGGCACCCAAAAGGCCACCAAGAGGCCCCCAAGAGGCCTCAAGAGGCCTCAAAACTGCTTCCCAGAGGCCCCAAAGAGGCCAACCACAAGACCCCAACCAACATCCGTGAGGCCTCTGACCCATCACCCAGGCACGGTGGCGGGATGGGCCGAAGGCCACTGGATTCGCCGCCCCCTGTCGATTCATCGCAGACCTTCTCAGTTTTGGTTTTGGTTCTTTTCCAAAAGAACTCCCCCTGGGGCTTCGGCCCGTCCCGCCGGGGTCAGGGGAAGGATCTCAAAACCTGGTTGCAAAGGTTTTCCCTGCTCCAGACGGCTCCAAGACGGCCCAAGATGGTCTCCAAGATGCATCCAAGACGGCCAAGATGGCCTCCAAGACGGCGAAGATGGCTCCAAGATGCCTCCCAGACGAGTCAAGATTCATCCAAGACGGCCTAAGATAGCCTCAAGATGGCCCCAGACGGCCCAAAAGGCCTCCAAGAACGCCCACGAGGCGTCGAAGAGGTCCTCCAGGAAGGTCCGAAGAGGCCAACATCATTGATTATCCTTAGGCTTTTTTGCCGGATTTTGGGATGTGCGCCTCTTCGGCTTTCCGACGGCCCAAGACGGCCCAAGAGGCCCCCAAGATCGGCGCAACATCGTCCCAGAGGCCTCCAAGATGGCCCCATGACGGCCCAAGAGGCCCCCAAGACGGCCCCAAGACGGCCCAAGAGGCCTCCAAGACGCCCAAAATGGCCCGCCAAAACGGCCCTGGGGCACCCCAGGAGGGCCCCAAGTCGGCCCAAAAAGGCCCACCAAACGGCTTCCGACGGCGTCAGACGGGCCAGGAGCCCTCTAAGATGGCCGAAGTTGGCTCGACGCTGGCCCAAGACGGCCCAAGAGGCCTCCAAGAGGGCCTCCAGGAAGGCCCGACAAGGCCAAAAACACTAAATTCCCTAAGGTTTTCAAAGGATTTTGACATTTGCTTCGTTTCGGCCTTCCGACGGCCCGAGACGGCCCAAGAGCCCCCAAAGATCGCCCAAGAGGCCTCCAAGATGGCCCTAGAACGGCCCAAGAGGCCTCAAAGATGGCCCCAAGAGGCCCCCAAGACGGCCCAGGAGGCTTGTAAGACGCCCAAAATGGCCTCCAAGACGGCCCTGGAGCATTCCAAGAGGGCCCCAAGTCGGCCCAAGGAGGCCCCCCAAACGGCTTCCGACGGCATCAGACGGGCCAGGAGCCCACCAAGACGGCCGAAGATGGCCCTAAGATGGCCCAAGACGGCCCAAGCGGCCTCCAAGAGGGCCTCCAGAAGGCCCGACGAGGCCAAAAACATACATTTTCAGTAGGTGTTCGAAGGATTTTGACATTTGCTTCTTTTCGGCCTTCCGACGGCCCGAGATGGCCCAAGCGCCCCCAAAGATCGCCCAAGAGGTCTCCAGTATGGCCCAAAAACGGCCCAAGAGGCTCCCAAGACGCCCTCAAGAGGCAACCAAGACGGCCCAAGAGGCCTCCAAGACGCTCAAGATGGCCTCCAAGACGGCCCTGGGGCACCCCAAGAAAGGCCCAAGTCGGCCCAGCCTCGCCCACCGTGTTCCCCGAACGTTTTCCAAACCGACTCGGGGAACACATGGTCCGATAGCTTGGCAGGCCTCTGGCCACAACGTTCGGCCACGTAGGCGTTTCCAAAAAGGCAGGGGGCGGCGGTGATTCGCCGTAGGCGTCTTCGATCCGCCGCCCCTGTCGATTCATCGCAGGGGTGCCTGGCGTGCTAGACCCTCTCGGTTTCGGTTTTGGTTTTGGTTCTTTTTCCAAAAGAACTCCCCCTGGGCGTTCGGCGCGTCCCGCCGGGGTCCCGGGAGGCTCTTCTGGAGGTGGTTGCCGTGGGTTGTTCTGCCCCAGACGGCTCCAAGATGACCCAAGATGGCCTCCAAGATGCTTCCAAGACGGCCAAGATGGCCTCCAAGACGGCTAAGACGGCCCCGAGATGCCTCCAAGACGGCCCAAGATGCACCCAAGACGACCTAAGATGGCCTCAAGCTGGCCCACGACGGCCCAAGAGGCCTCCAAGACGGCCCAAGAGACCTCCAAGAGGTCCTCCAGGAAGGCCCGAAGAGGCCAAAATCATTCATAGCCCATCGGTTTTCCAATGATGTTGGCATTTCCGCCTTTCCGGCTTTCCGACGGCCCCAGAGGCCCCCAAGATCGCCCCAAGATCGCCCAACAAGCCTGCAAGATTGCTTCAGGACTGCCCAAGAGGCCTCCAAGACGGCCTCAAGAGGGCACAGACACGACCCAAGAGGCCTCCAATACGCCCAAGATGGCCTCTAAGACGGCCCTGGAGCATTCCAAGAGGGCCCCATGTCGGCCCAGAAAGGCCCCCCCAACGGCTTCCGACGGCGTCAGACGGGCCAGGAGCCCACCAAGATAGCCGAAGTTGGCTCGAAGCTGGCCCAAGACGGCCCAAGAGGCCTCCAAGAGGGCCTCCAGGAAGGCCAGAAAAGGCCAAAAACAACAATTTCCGTTCGGTGTTTCAAAGATTTTGAAATTTGCTTCGTTTCGGCCAGCATCAGACTCTGCCCCGCGCCGTCGCTGGGCGCTGGCAGCGTCCGCCCGCGGCGGGCCAGCGCGCGCGGCTCGGCTGGGAAGCTTCCAGGCGTCGGCGACAGCACCCGCGAGCGCTCCACGAGCCGCTCGGGCCCGGCTGCAGCGGGCACGCTGCCTCCTTCCGAGGGCGGCGCCAGCAGGCGGCGGCCGCGCTCGCCATTCATCGGGGGCGCGCCCTGGGCGCCTTGCGAGCCAAGGTGGGCGCGTCGGAGGACAAGATCACCGGGTTGAGGTCCTGGGGCGTCTCGAAGCCCTGGGGATCCATGAGGCTGGCGGAGTCCGAGGGAGGCCTGGATGTAGTGCCTGTAGGGGGCGCTTGTGCGGTGGGCGTAGTACGGTACGGGGACACGCTCTGCCTGTAGAGTTGCCTGTGTTAACGTCCTCCTGCATTTGCGTCTGCTTGCTTACGCGCTTGCCCAGGTGCTCGTACTTATGGTCAGACTTGCTCTGCTCCTCTAACAGTTGCTTCCGGTAGTTGACTGTGTTACAACCTGCATCATCAGCTCGCTCTTTATGCTCGGGTAGTCTACGGTTCACTGCGCTGCTATGGTCGTCCTGCGAGCGCTCCCAAAAGTTCACGATGTGCCCCCCGCCCCGCGGGGACAGGCTGCACTGGAACTCCGCGGCGCGGAGCAGGGCCCTCGACTCGCGGACCAAAATGTCCTCTGTCGCGCTGTGCCACCCGCGGGCGACAATCTCTGTCCATCGGTAACCTGAGAAGATCACCGCGTCCATCTCTTTGAAAGTTCTGTCGACGCTCCGCTCCATCTGCGGGGCTGCATCGTCGTGCTCATCCAACTCGGAGGCGGACTTCAACAAGCCCTCGCCGGTCATCGCGATGCCATTCGCCTCGAAAAAATGCGCCCTGGCGGAGTGGCCGCCGAGGCGGCGGAACCGAGAGTGCTCCTGCGCGCGCCCGATCTCCTTGACCGCCTCCAGCTCAAAAAACGAGGCGCTCACCGCGCAGCCGTGCTCCGACGCATCGGAGAGGCAGACCAGCGGGCGCCAAGGCAGCGCCCAGTCGCCCCGCAGCAGTGGCATCAGGTCCCTGAGGGCCTCCAGCTCGGCGCGCGCTGTTGTCCAGTGGCGCCCCCTGCAGGTAGTTCGCCCTGGTGAACTTGTAGGTGGCGTTGAAGATCGCCAGGAGGTCCCGGTTGCACATGGCGCAGCAAGTGCAATGACCTAGAATGATCTCCCAGGCCCAACCAGGCAACGCCCTGCAGCCCAGCGCCCAGCTCAAACCCTGGCGCGCCCGCCAGTAGCGCTTGGCGGTGAGCCGGGTGGCCATCAGGCGGCCGTCCAGCACGCAGCCCAGCGTCTCGCCGCGGCCCACTTGGATCTCCGTCTCGCGCGTGCTCAGGCCCGCCTCATCGAAGCGCTTCGCGGCGGCAGCAAGGCTAGAGGCGACGGCGTCGTGCCCGAAGCCCATCGCGCCGAGGTTGTCCACGTGAGTGCACTGGGCGCCGCCACCGCTGGCCAGACGGGCGCGCGGCCGGAGCACCGTCGTCGGCCCGCGGTCGCTCATGCGGTGGGCGTGCTCCAGCTCGGGGGTCGATCCCATCGTGGCCTCTCCGACTTCCAGGCAGAAGAAGAGGGGCCAGGTGAAGCCCATTGGCAGCGCGGCGCAGGCTGGCACCAGCCGCTGGTCGGCCGCGACTCGGCGACCGCTCAGGGTCGCGCCCGTCATCCGACCTCGCTGGCCAGCACGCCGCGCAGACAGAAGAAGGCCGAGAGCGCCCGGTCGATCCTGAAGCGGCGAAGGCGTCGCTGATGTCGGAGGTCCCCAGGGTGAAGCCCAGGTCCTCGAAAGAGCCAGGCGCGGGGGCGGTCTGGCCCACCTCGATGCGCGACAGCCCCTCCGCAATCGCCAGCGAGACCCCAGGTGGAGAGGTAAAATGGAGGTTGCTCCTCCTGGCATCTATGATGAGGCGCAGCTGATTGCTCTTCTTCGCAACGAAGGACACTCCCACTTCCTCCTGGCGCTCGCGCTCGTCCAGGTACACCAACATGCCCTTCGAGTAGAGCAACTTCACGAGCCTCACGTAGAGCCTGCGGTTGCGCGCCAAGGAGGGGCCCCAGTGGGGTGCGATGCCACAACTCTCAAGTCGAGACTGCAAGGCCCCCCCATCCAGGAGCATCCGAGAAATCCGTCTTCGAGGACATGGCGCGCATGGGCAGGTGCGATCTCACTCAGCCGTGGCCCGCCCGCCGCTGTCTTGGGAAATTAGATCTGCCTCGCATCGCGAAGACGTCCGACGCTCCGCCCGGCCTGCTCGTCATAGACGCTGCGGCCGTGCATAGGCCGTCCTCCAGCGGCCAGTAGTTGAACGTGTAGCGCTTGACCTCGCGAGCGACCTCCCTCCACGGCTTGTGGCGTTCTCTATGCTCGTCATGCTGGACCCACAATGCTCGCGCATCTTCACCAGCGTCAGGCTCCTGAGGGCCCTCAGGCGGAGGGACTCCGAGCCTCTCCCTGAGGTCCTTCTCGCCATCCCCCAAGTCGGGAGCCCCGACAGTGGCCCGCGACGCGGCTGCCTCGCCCTCCGGCGCGGCGCCCGCATGGCCCCTGGCGCTCAGGTCGGCCTCCACCAGCCTGATCAGCTCGCGCGGGCGGCCGCCCCTGAAGCTGCCCACCAAGCCGACGCGGACCGCCTCCGCGATCTGCCACGCGCCGGCGTCCCGCAACATCGCATGGTGCTCGTCCAGCCTCACGCTGCTCGCCTCTAGGACCACCTCCTGGCCCAGCGGGAGACGCCCCGGCGAACTGATCACCCAGGCGCAACCCACGGGCGGCTCCAGCGGCGCGGCAGCGGCCGCACCCATGTCGGGGGCATCGGCCAAGGGCGCCGCGTCGCCCGGTGGAGTATCCGTGCCCCCAGGCGCCTCCTCAGCCCCTCGCAGGGGCACACGGCGCCGCAAAACCCCGAAGGGGCGAGGAACCCCCCCCAGGTGTACGCCTCCACGGGGTCGACAAGGGGTGCTCCACCAGCATGTGTCTGCTGGTCTGTCCTGGCGGCCAGCGCCTGGTTGCGCAGGGCCTCCCAAGTCACGGAGTCAGCGAACCTGTAGAACGTGCCATGGGCCAGCGCCGGGCAGTGCCGTCCAGCGTGCAGGCGAAAACCCTGTCGCAGCCATCGCCGACGGAGCCCGTCACGTCCTCCACGTAGCGATCCGCGTAGGGCGCGGGCACCCACCAGTAGGTGCCCCCCGCGGGGTACAGCAGCAGGCGCTCATGCCACACTGTGCCCCGCGGGTACCAGAGCCCCACGCGCAGCCCCGGTCGCAGTTCAGCGCACCACACCGCCACCTCGACGACCCTGCCGTCCGAGGCGAGCGTCGATGAGCCTCGACGGCGGCGGCCCAGCGGAGCGAGCATGGCGGCGGACGCGGGCTGCGGCGAAGCAGCACACCAGGATCAGCAGCTCCACGCTCGCGACCCCCCAGGCCAGGAGGGCAGCAGCAAGCTGACCCTCGTCCACGGGCGGGCAGGCCTCGGGCGCGGTCGCTGCCGGTTGAGGCCCTCCAAGGCCGACAGGCGTCAACCGCTCCAGCAGCGCCGCGGCCACCACTCCGGCGGAGGGACAAGTGGCGGGGGCCGGTGAGGAGTTGGCCAACAGCCAGGGCCCGAGCTCTTGCACCACGGCCGCGGCCACGGCGCCCACGCTCGGCGCGGGCGGCGGGGGCGGCGGCGGCGGCGGTGCAGGGGGCCACACAGGCGCGTGGCACACGCAGGACGGGCAGCTGGTCGAAGCGGCCACCAGCGCCGCCAGCCAACTCGCCGCCCAGCGGAACCCCGCCAAGGCCGCTGGCGCCCCCACCGCGGCGCTCACCGCCAGCGTGGTCGCGCCGCCTGGGGCCATTGACTGACCGAGCTCATGCACTTGACCGGACAAAAAGCAACACGGATCTGAAGTGACAACAACGTGCGAGCACTCCCATTCGGTTTGCTTCTTTTGCTTCTTTTCGGCATTCCCACGGCTCAAGACGGCCCAAGAGCCCCCCAAAATCGCCCACGAGACCTCCAAAATGGCCCCATGACGGCCCAAGAGGCCCCCAAGACGGCCCCAAGAGGGCCCAAAAGACGGCCACAATGGCCTCCAAGACGGCAAGACGGCCCCAAGATGCCTCTAAGACGGCCCAAGATGCACCAAAGACTGCCTAAGATGGCCTCAAGACGGCCTAAGAGACCCCCAAGAGGCCTCCAAGGCGGCGTCCAGGAGGTCATCCCAGAGAGCACGAAGAGGCCAAACTCATTGATTGCCCTTAGGTTGTTGAAGGATTTTGGCAATTGCTTCTTCTCGGCATTCCGACGACTCAAGACCGCCCAAGAGGCCCCCGATATCGCCCACGAGGCCTCCGAGATGGCCCCAAGACGGCCCCAAGAGGGCCCCAAAACGGCCCAAGAGACCTGCAACACGCCCAAGATGGCCCCTAAGAGCCCCTGACATGCCCCAAGAGGGCCCCGAGACGACCCAAACAGGCCCCCAGGACGGTGTCCGACGGCATCAGACAAGCCACGACCGCCCTACGACTGCCAAAGAGGCCCCCAAGAAGCCCCCAAAGGCACCCAACAACCCTCCAACAGGCCCCCAGGAATCTCCCAGGAGGCCCCAAGAGTGCCCCAAGAGGCGCCCAAGAGGCCTTTTCCTCCTCCCCCTCCTCCTCCTCCTCCTCCTCCTCCTCCTCCTCCTCCTCTTTTTTCCTCATCCTCCCCCTCCTCCTCTTCTTGCGCCCCCATGCGGTCCCCGATTTTTTTCAAACCGACTCGGGGAACAACTAGCCCGATAGCCTGGCCAAGTTCTGGCCCAGCTGTCGGCCACAAAGGGGCTTCCAAACGAACAAGGGGCGGCGGTGTTTCGCCGCAGGCGTCTTCGATACCAGTAATTCAGGTCTGCTTGCACACCCATGGAGGCCCCTTGCTCTTGGACCCAGTGTCCAGTATTTCTACCCCACGAGTCGCACCAATTGTCGGACAACCTGTGCACCAATACTTCGTCGAAGGGCGTCGTTATGCTATATGTTGGTAAGTAATACCCTCCAGGTTGAATCGTTGCCAAATCGTCCACGTCACTTATAGATCTGCCTGGTTCGTTAACAAAGACCCATGAGCCACCGTAGCTGTCCAAGGTGGCTGCTACTGGCGTCGCGGCCAGTGTCGACGCCGCGGTCGGGGTTGCCGTCTTCTCGCCGACACTGGCTTTGAGGTTCACCTGGAGCTTCGGGACCCGCCCCTGGATAACATCGGCGCCGTCTAGTGCGTCCACGGCTCTGTTCCCCTCGGACTCAGTGTCTCGGAGAAGGGAGGCGCGGGTCGAGGGCATGAGCGCCACCACCAGGCAAGTGGCCCATGCTGCCCTGCAGGTTGCCGCCATCCCAACAACTTGCGCTGGCCAGCAGAAGCAATCAGAGGGGCGGGAAGAAACGGGAAAACCCTGCTTGCAATATTTAGTAGGATGGCGTGCGCGTGTGCCAAATTAAACTTGTGGTCGAGCCACAATGGCTACGGAGGCTGACCTGGGGCAATCATGGGGGTCTCTTGGGCCGTTTTGGCGCGATCTTGGGGCATCTGGACACGCTTGAAGCGTCGCAAGCTCGAAAAGGTGAAGAACAAAACAACATTGAAAAACAATGGAACATCAAGTTCTTTCTGCCTGCTGGGGCCATCTGGCGCACGGTGTTGGAACTCTTTAGGAGCGGCTCCACGGCGTCTGGAGCTGTCGCTGCGGCCTCCTGGGGCCTCCCTGCAGCCTTCTGGGGC
>CAUYUJ010014450.1:277500-302463 GCA_963575745.1 Prorocentrum cordatum | reverse complement strand
CTCCTCCTCCTCCTCCTCCTCCGCCTCCTCCTCCTCCTCCTCCTCCACCTCCTCCTCCTCCTCCTCATCCTCCTCCTCCACCGCCTCCTCGCCGTTGCGAGCGCGAACGCCTCGCCCTCCACGGCGGCCTCCACCGCGGCCACCCCGGCGCGCGGCGGGGGAACCGGGAGCCCCTCCAGCTGCGGGCACTCGCGCGCCGAGCGGCCGGCCAGCACGGCCAGCCTCGGGAGGAGGACCAACAGAAATGCATGAGCAACCCGAGCGAGGAGGAGGAGGGGAGGAGTAGGAGGAGGACGTTCCAGGTGGGGCGAAGCCCGTCAGCGAGGGGTTACAGGGGAGGGGCGAGGAGCAAGGAGATCGGCGTAGCACGCAACCCAAGAGGCGCCCTCGACGGCCCTCTCCTTGCATCTCCGGCTGGCCCCCGAAGACCACCAGGGAGCTTCGGAGGCTCCTGGAGGAGGCCTCTGGAGACCTCTGGAACTGAAACTCTCTGGAGACGTCAGACCTCCGGAGGCCTCTGGGAGCGGAGGTCGACGACGTCGTCGTCGTGTCGTCACCCTCCTCCTCCTCCTACTGTCGCTGTCACTGTCGGCTTCGGATTTCGACTCGACTCCTCCCCCTCCCCAAGACGGCCCCAGAGGCGCCCATGATACCCTCAAGACAGCCCCAGAAGTGCACAGAACAGCTCAGACACGGCCCGAGAGCGCTCCAAGCGAGCCCCAGACCGCCCCAAGAAGAGCAGCAGAGGTGTCGGAGGTCCGCCTCCTCCATGGGGGAGGGTCCTCCTCCCCTTTCTCCTCCTCTTCCTCCTCTTCCCGTGGCCAGTTCGGCTCGAGCACCAGCTTGAGGCTCGTCCGTAGCACTTTGCTCGGCCAGCGTGACTTCCAAGTCGCGTCCAGCGCCGCAACGGGGCGCTGTGGTTTCATCGCGTCGTCGAAACGTTTCTTCGTGTATTGCAGATTGCGGTGGCGAAGCTGGACAAAATGCAGAGCTGGGCGCAAACTCACCAGTATTCTCGTCATTGTGGAGATACTGGCAGTATTGTCATTGTGGAGTTTGGGCAGTGCGGCGTACGGCTGAGGGCACCTCTTTGTCATCGACAGGTTACAAATGGTGTTCTGTGTTCGTGAACGTATTCATGTCCTTTCTTCTCACTTCTCGCTGAAAACAGTGATGCGCAATACAAAAGTATGCCGTGCCGCACCCTTTTAAGTCTTCCACGTATTATGACACAGTAGGCTGTCAGTGGTGTTGCTCGGCGGCCTTCGCGACGTACATTACACTTGTTTCAGTCGTTCTGGTCCCTGGTGTTTTCCTGAACATGCTGATCGGCATCAGGCCAACGGGGAGGAGAGGAGCCAGAATGGGAGCAAACGATTGACAAGTGCCCCCACCAGGGGCCTCAAAGTTGATGAGTTGAACAGACTAATAAACTCCAGCCGCTAAAACTGATGTATGAATCGTCTGCGCCCCAAACACACACACACACAGAATGTTTTGCCACTCGGACGCACCTCAGTCGTGGAGTCTGCGGAAGGCGGCGTGTGCATGCAGCTCTGCTGTGTGGGGTTACAAGCTACGGCGACCTGCCTCGACGGGCGGTGCACTCTTCGCGTCCTCACTGCTTCACGGCCGCGGTCTTCAGTAGCCGCGATAAGTCTTTAGAACCCCCCCAATAGGGGTAATCAATATTTTTAGGGACTGGGGTCCCACTAATAGGGGATAACTCATTATTTGTTTCCGCACTGCTTCGCAATCACTCAGAATCCGAATCCTCCTCTGCTTCTTTCTCCTCCTCCTCCTCCCCCTCCCAAGCACATTGGGCCCAAGGCGCGTAGATCCTTTTTGGCTCAAGCGCGTCATGGGTCCTGCCCCGCCGCCTCAGCGCGGCGTGCTTGTGGCTTCTCGCAACTCTGGATGTTAGACATCGTCTATTCACAGAGGCGTGGGTCGGCTAAGAGCAGGGCGAAGTGTCAGAGTCAGGTTCAAATTCATTCAATGGTTGCATGCCACCTGGGACACTTGTCAGGCGTTCGTGGATGTCCGTGGGATGTTGGATTCATCTTCCCTGATTTGCGGGGCCTTCAAAGTGCGTATGGTGGCCCAGCTTGTATATTTCAATATATGTACGAGTTGTTTTAATGTGCCCATGGGATACCCACCGGGTTCATACCCACAGGGTCTTGCGGCCTTTTTTGTACCTGCTGTACCTTCACATGCTGCGTTTATTGTTTCAATGGTCAGTTTGAAAGCTCTGGTGATCGGCATCGGTACCGCTCTGCATCTTTCAAGATTGTGGCCATTTGTGTATGCAGTGTTGCGTATCCTTATCAGTCACTTGTGCATGTTTCGGCAATGGTTTGGAGGTTTCGCTTTTGGGTTTACGTGGGAGTCTTGTTATTCCCCTGCTTGGAAGTGGGCTTCGTGGATTGCTGGCATTCTTGTGTGCGGGGTATATGCTTCAATCGGTCGTGGCTGCAGTCGCTCGTACAGGTTGTATTATCGAAGTGGTTATGAGGTCGTCAATGGGGTGCACGCGGGAATTTCCCCTACTCCGGTATGGTCTCCAAGTCGGTTGCCGCCCGTATGGTGCAGCCTACATGCAGCGCGTGGAGTATTTCATGGTCGCCGTCCTTTCTGTCTCCTCGTGTCGCTGGAGGCGGTCAGAGAGCGGTGTAGCATGGAGTTAAGACTTAGTCTTCAGTCATTCTCATTCTCATTCTCATTCTCCTCCTCCCCCTCCTGCTCTCCTCCTTCTCCTCACTCCACTGGTGATCCTCCTCCTCCTCCTCCTCCTCCTCCTCCTGCTCCTCCTCCTCCTCCTCCTCCTCCTCCTCCTCTTGCTCCCTTTCCTTCTCATCCTCTTTCTCCTCTTCATCCTCCTCCTGCTTCTCCTTCTCCTTCTCCTTCTCCTTCTCCTTCTCCTTCTCCGTTCTTTTTGCGTTGTGCTGACTCTGCCCAGCGGAGGTGCAGCGCCCTCCGCCTCCTCGTCCTCCTCCTCCTCCTCGTCCTCCTCCTCCTCGTCCTCCTCCTCTTCCTTCTCCTCTTCCTCCGCCTCCTCCTCCTCCTCCTCCTCGTCTCCTCCTCCCCCTCTCCTGGAAGACCGACGAACAGCATAGACACAAACTTTCGGAGGTCCGCCGGGATTTCTTGGATCGCCTCCGGCGCCGCCCAAGGCGCGGTCCGCGCGCCAGGGGAGGAGGGTAAGAAGCCAGGACGAGAATCAATCCAGGTGAGGATAAATCGAGAACACCGAGATCCGACAGCTCTGGAGGACGTCTCGGGCGCCGCGGCCTCCTCAGAGCGTTCCGGAACACTCTGGAATGGATCTACCCTCGTCCTGGCCCCGTCCAGAATGTCGACCTGAGAAATCCGCGCGGCCATCCGAAGGCTTAGAGCACGACCTGATCAGAAGGATCCGCGGTGAGGGTGCCAGGCCCTTGGACGACCAAGCCGAGGCCGAGATCTGAAGACTGTGGCCCATGGCCAAGGGCCAGGAGGGGCCGAGAGAGACATGGTGAGAGAGAGAGAGAGAGAGAGACAAGGATGCAGAGGTGCCCTCGGAAAGCTACTCATCATTTTGGTCCTGCTCCCGAGCATCCGATGTCTTGATCTTGGTCAAGACGGGACATCGGGGGCGTTCAAGAGGGGGGCGTCCAAGAGGGGGGGGTGCAAATCATGGTCGGCGGCATGTGCGCGGCCCAGGGGGGGCCGGGGACGTATTGAAACAAGAAGAGGCGCCATGAAAGTTGGGGAGATATCATGGCCCACGCCATGATATCCCCCCCAGTCATCAACCCCCTCTTAGCCGCCCTCGAAAAACGGAGTCCCCAGACGTCCCGACACTTTCTCCAGGGCTGTTTTTTCGTCCCGAACCGTTCCTTTCGGGCTCCCACAGCCCGGCGAGGGCACGGAAGAAACCTCCGCCTTGATTTTTGTCGAGGCGTTGGACGTCTGGGTCCTCATCATAATCCTGCTCGACTGGTGAACGTTTTCCTATTCGGCGTTTCGACACTGGGCGGAAGCAGCGGGGGGGGGGCGGGGGTCTGGCTCTGAAGCTCTGCTTAGTTCGGCGCCTTGCAGCAGTGCGTCCTAGGGGGGAAGACGCCACCTGCTTGAGACGGGCGCCAAGAACAGCCAAGGTCTACTCCATGGGCGGGGGGGGAGGGGGTGCGAGGGCCCGCTCCGATCGGCAATACATGCAATGGATAAGACAACGATCACCTGTTCTCGGGGGCTCGCAAACATGGATTAGCGATCCATGGATTTGGCGCGCGGTCGCCAAATCCATGGATCGGGGGAGGTGCCCTCCCCAAACTGCGACCCGTGCCGCCTCGCTCGGCGACGACAATCTGCGATTCCCCATGGAAACGGGACCCGTCGCTAATCCACGCCCCCTTAATCCATGTTTCCGATCCCTTGATGTTCGACTGCATGCCTGCGCAACCTCCTCGAGTGGCAGCGTTTCCTTCCGCGCCGCCTGGCGCACAGCCGCAGCAGCCCCAGCGACGCGCGCGACGGCGCCGCCTGGCGCCAGGAGCGGCTGGCACCGAGCCGACTGAGATCGGACGGGAGGCGTCCGAGAACCCCCCGCCGTTTTCCAACTTTGGAGACTCATTATGATGGGCCTGTTTTCCACCACTACCACCACCATAAGTCGGAGGGGGAGGGGGTCCTCCTCCTCCTCCTCCTCCTCCTCCTCCTCCTCCTCCTTTTCGTCAGCGGCATCAGCAGAGCGAGCGCAAGGCCCTGACTGCGAGTACGCTCCAGTCGGGGGTGGGCGCCCAGACCCTGACTGTGAGGACGCTCCAGTTGGGAGTGGCGACGCTTCGGCGGCCACTCGCGGGGCTCCCGGGAGGGAGGTGGTCGATTCCCCCGCTGGTCAAGACCCTGACTGCGAGCTGGCACGCCAGCACCAGTTGGGAGCGGCGCCTTGGGGAGCTGAGCATTTGGAAGCCTGCCCCAATGGAGCCGCTTGCGGGGCGCCCGTGAGGGCGGTGGTCGATGCCCCCGCTGGTCGCGCGATTTCTCGTGACGCTGATCGTGGCCGGTCGGCGCCAGCTTCAGTGCAAGTACCTCCCAGCACGGCTCGGGGAGGGCATGCGAAGACGTCGACCACGCCACGAGGAGGGCAAGCAGCAGTAGCAGCAGCTCCACAGGTCGGAGCCCCAGCCCAGCCAAAGCCGAAGGCGAGACCCTCTTCGAGCTCAAGGTCGGGGCCCACTGTGTCGGCGACGGCGACTCCCTCGCCCTCCAAGGCTGTCGCTGCTCGGGCGTTGTCGTGGACCCGGCCCGCCAGCGGGCTCAGATTTGTAGTGGTTTCTTACAACTGCAACGCTTGGTCGACGGGCCAGTCGTTCTTGGAGTGGCTTCATCACGAGCAGGGTTTGACACCAGATGTAGCGCTGCTGCAGGAGACAAGGCTCACGGGCCCCAAGACAGTGCCAGCTCGAAACTTGGCTAGTGCTGCAGGCTTCGTCATGTCCAGTGGCAGCGCAGGATCGACTGGGGCAGAGGCGCTTTGCACGTCTGGTGGAGTGGCAGCTTTGGCTTCCAAGAAATATGGGTCTGCGGTGTGGGCGCTCCCGTCCACCGCGCCCCCTCACAGGATTCTTGCCCACCAGGTCACGGTCGATGACAAGGTGCGAGTTTTGTTCATTTCCATATATTGCGTCACGTCCGAAGGCATGGGGCCCAACAACCAGGCGCTCCTTGGAGAACTGCAGGAGGTGGTGCTGTCAGCTCAGCTCCCTGTGGTAATCGGTGGGGATTGGAACATGGATCCGCAGGAGCTACAGGCTTCGCAGTGGCACTCCGACCTGAGCATCCAGGTGATGTTTCCTGAGGCCCCGTCCTGCCAAGGTCGCCGCCTGGATTTTTTTGCTGTTAGCCATTGCCTCGTGCCGTTTGTGCGGCGGATAGATACTATTGTTAGCACCCCTCAGGGACCGCACGCAGCCGTGCGCCTCACTTTTCAAGGGCTGCACCGGCAAGCGAAAGTGTGGCAACGCGTTGTGCCCAAGTCTTTCCCACTTCAGTGCGAATCCTCCTCCTCCTCCTCCTCCTCCTCCTTCTCCTCCTCCTCCTTCTCCGCCTCCACACCCAACATGTTTCAAAATGATTTAAAACATGTTGCGCATCCGGACGTTTTGCCTCAGCTCCCATCGTCGTTTGAGTGGGGGTGGGAGGCTGGTTCTGGGCCGGAGGACCCGTGTGAGGCTGCGGGGGTTTGGTTCGACTTGGCCGAGCGTTGGCTCTGCTACCGCCACAAGGTACCAGAACATGATAAGAGGAAGCACTGCGGGCGTCGAGCGGCCTGTACATTTAAGCAGGTGCCTCTGTCAGCGGCGTGGGGCAGAGAGCTCCGCCGCCGCCCGACTCGCAGCACTTTGAAATGGCTGTCGTTTCGTAGAGTACTGGCGCAGCTGCTGTCGCTGCCCGCGTCGAGCGAGCAGGTCCGGCCTCACCTCCTCTCGTGTTTGCTCGAGGCCGACGCCATCATCCCTGAGGCCTGGGAGGAGGAGCTGAGGGAGTTTTCGGCGCTCCAGGTTTTGGAGTCCCTGCAGGACCCTGCTCGGAAGACCTCTGTGTTTGCTGCCCTGGCTCGTGAATGCCAGGCTCGGCTTGAGGCGGACGCAAAGCGCGCAAAGCAGGAATGGCAAGGCTTCTGTAAAGAGTCCGTTACCAAGGGAGCCAAGAAGGCCCACGATTTTTCGAAGGAGCCCGGTTCAGCGGCTTCCCCGGTGTGGGGGGACGAAGGCGAGGAGGGTGGAGCCCCCCTCGCAAGCCAGCAAGCTTTGCGTCAGATCCTGAACGAATGGGAGCCCCTTTGGGATAACTCGACGCGCAGGGGGGAAATTCACCCGGCAGCATGGGAGGTCCGGGACGACCTGCCCCCCATCACGGCAGAGCAGGTTTTGGCTGCATGCAAATCGTTCGGGAGGGGGAAGGCTTTGGGTTGGGACGGCTTTCACCCTCGGTTGATGGAGCAGCTGCCATCAGAGTTTGCTCGGAGATTTGCGGATGTGCTGAATGCTTGGGAGGCGGATCCGCGGGTCTCTCAGCTCTGGCTCATTCTGGTTATTTTTCTAGACAAGCCGACCGGGGGAGTGAGGCCGATCGGCCTCCTCCCCCTCTGGTCGAGGGTCTATTCGAAAATTCGGCACCAGGAGTGCGACAGGTGGGAGAAATCCCACGGCTGTAAATTGTTCTGGGGCCAGGATAGCTCGTCAGCGTGCGACAAGAGTGCGTGGCTCCACAATGCCCTTGCGTCTTATGCAAGGCTCAAGGGCCTCTCCATGGCCTCGGCCTTTCTCGACCTCCGGAAATACTACGAGAACATCGGCCACGCTGAGCTCCGAGAGACAGCTCGCGAAGTAGGCTTCTCAGAGAAGTTGTTGCGATCGTTGTGCTGCATTTACCGTGCGGAGCGGCGCGCAGTATTTCAGTCAATCACGTCGCCGGCGCTGCATGCGAATGGCACAGTAGTAGCGGGCTGCTCTTGTGCAACCTCACTGGCCAGAGTTATGGTTTTGGTGACTCTTCGCAAGGCAGAAGCGGCCAATCCGATTGTCACGATCCGTAGTGTGATTGACGATGTTTCGTTTCAAGCCCTTGGGGGTCCCACCACGGTTGCTCAGCAGTTGCCTCGAGCGTTTCAAATGGTTTCGCAGTCGATGATCTCCAGGGGCCTCCCAATTTCTTGGCATAAGGCGACCTACTTGGCCTCGTCGAGCCAGTTGGCCAGGGACATGGCTCCGAATTGGGCCTTGGGGCCCGAGGATCGCGGTGTGGTCCACAGGGATCTCGGAGGAGATGCCGTGGATGGCACGGCTCGCAGGTGCGAGTCTCAGCTCTGTCGGTATCACGACTCCCTCAGGCGAGGGAAGCGGCTGCGCATCCTACAAGCTGGAGGCGCGCAGATTGGAGCTGCCCATAGATCGGGGCCGACGGCGGTGGCGATGTGGGGGTCGTGTATCTCAGGAATCCCTGATGGGCGCCTCACAACGCTGAGGGTCCAGGCAGCTAAGGCGCAAGGGAGGCTCCCTCGAGGAGCGTCCCTGGGCCTCTCTCTCATGTCCAGCCGGTCGGGCTCGAGGCGGGATCCGCTCGTGCTGACTAGCGCTGATTCTTTGAAGACCTTTGCTGCCGTGCTCTGGGAGGGGCACCTCGCGCGAGCGGTTCTGGAGGGGCTGCTTGCGCAGGCGATGCAGCATGCTCAGAAGCTTCGTCCATGGATCTCGGCCAAAGATCCTGTGATGGCCCTGGTCCTTACGATGAAAAGGGTGGGGTGGAGCTTTCGCGGCGTGACCGCTGCGGTTGACGACTGGGGCGGGGAGTGGGACCTGATGTTTTATTCGCCAGGTTTCTTGTCTCAGCTCGTGGCTCACTCAGCCCGGCGCGCGTCCGACAGGCGAGCGCTGTTGCTGCAGGACAAACGGGGGCCGTGGGATTCGGAGCTTTTTTGGAGACGCACGCTGGAGCTCTTGTTCGCCAAGCCCTCGGAAGGATGGACGCAGCACGATCAGAACGTGCTGCGAGGTCTCATTGTGGGATCCCATTGGAATCAGCTGCTTATGAACAAGCACGAGCCGTCTCTGCCTGACGTTTGCATGCTTTGTGAAGGAGGTCACGGTACCTTCTTTCACCGAGCGTTTTGCTGCCAGGCCCACGCCCTCTGGAGGCGTGACAATCTTGAGTCCCTGGTCGAACGCGCGCAGAAAAGAATGGCCACGGCGCCGCACCAATGGAGAGAGCGGTTTGCGAGAGCGATCTTCCCGGAGCCGAATCAGTGTTTTCGCCGCCGGGATTTTCAGGCGGAATGGGAGGTCCGCTACCAAGGTGTGGATCTCCCAGTGCTGCTAGAAGGGGGATACGTCTTTGTGGACGGATCGGGATTTGATGGTGATTTTCCGTCGATCAACTGTGCTGGGTGGTCGGCGGTCTTTTATGATTCTGAACGTCGGTATGTGGGAGTGATGTATGGGGCAGTGCCCCCGCTTTTCGCGCCCCGGCAGGTGGCCAGAGACGGGGAAGACTTTGCGGTCCTGAAGGTGTCGGAGTTGGTGTTGGGCCAATTTTCGGTGTTATGTGATTGCAAAGGAACCCTTGCGTGCTGCATGAAGCCTGCCATGGCGCAGGCACCGTCCAATGCTCGTGCGCATATCTGGAACAGGGTCCATTCGAGAGAAGATTTCACACAGCGCCCCTTCATTCACGTCAAGGGCCACGCGACCTCCATGGATGTGGAGGCGGGAAAAATCTCGCCGTTCCACCGCCTGGGGAATTCGCAGGCAGATGCGTTTGCCAAAAAAGGGGCGTTGCAAGCTAGAGCTGACGAGTCAGACGTCCGAGCCCTGGAGGGGTTCAGGGCTGTAGCGAGGCAAGTGGCGACGTATGTGGCGCGGTGCACGGCCATGGCTGTAGACACCGAGAAGAGAGACCATTTGCCCATCGATTACTTGAAGACGGTGGACCTTGGAGAGCTCCCCGGCGATCTTTGTGACGCTGAGGCCCCTGCCGTGCCCCTGGGCGCTCCTGTGTCCAGCCTCCCTCCTGGTGTTGTTGCCTCTTCGTCCCAGGGGGTGTCGGCGAGTGGTCTTGGAGAGGCTGCCATGTCCAGGGGCTTGCTCCACCTTAGTCCGTGGAAGGTTAACGAGCACAGTGTTTTAGCTGCCCAGGTCTCTGAAGGAGACCAGGTCCTGTTTTGCTCCTCTTGTTGGCAGTTTGCGGTCCAGCTGAACCAGCGTGGCCTCAAGGAGCCGTGCAAAGGGACCCGTAAGATCTCTGGTGGGGCCGCATACACGTCCCGTTTAAGGCTCAAGAGGGGCGAGCACCCCACGAAAGCAGGCACGTTTTTCGCCGATGTTAGGTCCCCCTCCGGGGCCACCCGCGAGGGCTGGTCCAGCCACTTTGGTTTGGCAGCTGGTAGTGAGGGTACAGCTGCTGGCCCGAGCGTGCGCCCTTTCATTGAGCAGTCGGCCCCTGTTCGTATGGAGCTTGCTGCTGTGCTTTTCGCCTTTGGGTTGGGCTCCCGAGAGGAGGTGGAAGCTGTTGGCGCGCGTGAGCTGGAAGCTCGTGCGTTAGCGCTGTCTCGGAAGGCCAAGGGAGATCCCGACCCTGAGGCCATGTGATGTTTTTTTGAGGGGGGCCCTGTCGGCGGGCCCTGCCTGGGGGATGGAACCTCAGGTTGGGAACAAAAAGTTCTCATCGGATGGGCGCCCCCACCCGATTTTCCCTTCTTTCCCCCTTGACTTCTCCCCTCTATGGGCAGTGAACCTCCTCCTTTTCGTCCTCCTCTTCGTCCTCCTCCTCCTCGTCGTCCTCCACCTCCTTCCCCCCTCCAACTTATGGTGGTGGTGGTGGAAAACAGTCCCATCACATTCACAGCCCCAGGACCGTCAACAAAAAGTCCCCAGGGCGAGACACGAGCCAAGACCGAGATGCCCAGGGAACCGTGCCAGGGAAAACAAACAATGCTACAGCCGACCCGTAGCAGAAGGATGCGCGGTGTAAGGATGCAAGGGCCTTGGAGGGCCACGCTAGCGTTTTTCGCACGAGGCTGGCCAACGAAAAAGGCCAAGGATGGGCCGAAGGGGCAAGGATGCAAGGGTACCCATAGGTCGGAAGAAGTAGATAGAAACACGAAGTGGGAAGGCGTTGAGAGTAGATTGGTTTCCGCCCGCCCCCTGAGGAGGAGGGAAGAAGGGAAGCCACTCGATCATTGAAGCAGGAAGGCAGGCGCTTATTGTAGAGCGGACTCTGGGAATTCAAGAATACCTACTTCCAACGACCGATGGGCACCCTTTTGGGAAGGCCGCCCATCCTTCCTACGCGGGTTGCCCGCAAGTCGGAGGAGACGGATGGGAGGCTTCCGAGAAGGCAGGAAGCGCTCCGAGAAGACCCCTGTCTGCATCCGTGAGGCCGCCCTCGGCCTCGGCCCTCGCCCTGGGGGCCCGGGCCCGCCCAGAGCCGGCTGTCGGCCTCCTCTTGGCTCTCTGGGCCGCATCCAGCAGTGGGTGGGCACCGTGCTGGGCCGACTTTCCCCTACCAATGCCACAGGCAGGAGAGGGAGCAGAGAGAGGAGGATAAGGAGGAGAAGGAGGAGGAAGAGGAGGAGGAGGAGGAGGAGGAGGACGAGGAGGAGAAGGAAGAGGAGGAGAAGGAGGAGGAGGAGGAGAAGGAAGAGGAGGAGGAGAAGGATAAGGAGGAGGAGGAGGAAGAAGAGGAGGACCTCCACATCCTCCTTTCTCCCCCGTCCTACCTGTGGTAGTGGTGGTGGAAAACTGGCCCATCACAGTAGGGGTTCCCTCAAATGCGGGACACCAACAGAAACGGCCATAGTCATCAAGCTCATGATGGGAGCGGTCAGCGTCGAAACGACAGCTCGGATCGGATCGGAAGGGCATTCGGGCAGCATCGACACGGAGCCGGCATCGAATCGAGTCGGACGCGCCAAGGTGCATGACAACGTCATGCCAGCACCGGGTCACACCAGTATCGTCGAGCTCAGAAATCGCAACGAGTCGGGCCAGCCGGAATCGACATCGAGCAAGGCCTGGAGGCCCGTTTCACTGACTCGTTCATCGAGGGGTTCCCGGAGTCCGGGCTGTTTCCCCCTGGCCAGCTTCTCACCCAGGCCCTAGGGCCCCAGGGCCTGGCGAAGGACCCTCGGAGGCCGAAAAATCGTTGAGAAACCTGCGTCTTCACTCGACTGCAGGATCCTCCAGCCCCTCCTCCCCCCCCCCTCTCCCATTCTCCTCCCCCTTCATCTCTCCCGTCCCCTCTTCCCCTCCTCCTCCTCCTCCTCCTCCTCCTCCTCCTCCTCTCCTCCTCCTCTCCTCCTCCTCATCTTCCTCCTTCCTTCTCTCCTCCTATTCCTCTCCTCCTCCTGCTCCTACTACTCCTCCTCCTCCTCCTCCCATCCTCCTCCTCCTCCTCCTCCTCCTGCTCCTCCTCCCCCTTCTCCTGCTCCTCCTCCCGCTCCTCCTCCTCTTCCTCCTCCTCGTCCTCCTCCTCCTCCTCTTCCTCCTCCTCAGGTGCGAGACGTCGGGATTTCTGGGAGTGGTCCCTGCACATGGCCTGGGCGTCGGGCGTGGACTCGAGCTCCAGCAGGACCTCGCGCCGTGGCTCCTCCTGTGCGAGGCGCGGGCTCGTCCACGTTCGCCGCTCAAAGTCCCCTGGGGGGCTGTGGATATGGACACGCGGTGGGCACATACATCAGAAATCGCACCCTAGGAAATACACGTAGGGGCACACTGGACGTCGGTCTTTGAGCGCCCTGTTGTGCTCCGGTTCCCACGCAAGAGCCCGAAGGCCATCAGGGGATACAGAATGCTGCAGCGCATCAGCAGGCGGGCCGGTGTCTTACAGGATGTGTCCGCTGTTGATGGGCAGATTCCACACCACCACTACCATAGGTAGGAGAGGGAGGAGGAGAAGGAGGAGGAGGAGGAAGAAGAGGAGGACCTCCCCCTGCTCCCTTCTCCCCCGTCCAACCTATAAAACAGATGGTGGAAAACTGGCCCATCAGCCGTATCCGGGCCCCCGAGACCCGCAACTATCACTCTCCACCGCCCCCCGAGGCCCAGCATGACCACTGCCTCCCCAGGAGAGATGGGCATGGACAAGACCCCAGCCACCCGACGTCGCGCGACGCGCGGTTACCTTCGCCCCGCCCTCTGGCCCCCGCACCGCCCCCCCCTTCGAGAAGGGCAGCGCTCCACCGAGTCCAGACCGCGGGGCGCGCAGCGCGACTGCCTTCGCGCCCCCCCCCCCGCGGGGCGCTGTGGGCCGGGGCGATGAGCTCTTCACACGGCCGCCGCCCCCGGCCAGGCCCATCTTTGGCCCCCGGGAGCGGCGCATCTACGCCCTCCCGGCTTTGCCAAGAGGGGGGGCGCACGCACACCTTCTGAACCCATCTTTAGGGGGCCGCACGCGAACCCTACACCTGCCCCCCAAGAGTTCTGAGGGGGGGGGGGGGTTCGCTTCGTTCGGGAGCTCCCGAGCGACGTGAACCCCACCCTCCCCCTCAGAAATCGTGGGGGGCAGGGGTAGGGCTCGCATGCGGCCCCCTAAAGATGGGCCCGGCCAGGGGCAGCGGAACGCGCCTAGAGGCACAGACGTACAAGCACGGCGACTTCCCAGACTCCGGCGTGCGATCTCGCGGCTCTTGACGGCGCGACCCCGCAGCGGTCTGGGCGTCTGGGCCTCTGCCTGGAGACCCGCTCCTCGCTCTGCACTGTTCTGCGACAGCCCCGAGGCCCTGTGGGGGCTCCCGGAGGCAGAAAACTGCCAGAAACCCTCCGCCGTGGTTCTTCCGCGCCGCGAGGATGTCCCCAGCCATCTCCTGGGGTGCGCTCTGGCCCGGATCTCGAGGCGACTCCAGCCGTGGCGACAAGGGCCTCCCAGGAGTCCCAACAAGGAAGCGGAAGGGCAGCGGAATCGGTGGCTCTTCCTCCCCTTAGGACGCAATGTCTGAAAAGTCTTCGTCCGAGCACTTGAAGGCGACCATTCAGCAAGATTACGGGGCCATGAAGCCGGATCTGGCTAGATTAAAAACATAAGAGCAAGCCAGATAAGCAAAGTTAGGCGATATTGGAATTGGCTAAAGCAGATCAGGCAATTCTGAATGTAACCTCCCAGGAATTGCACTCTAACTCCTCTGAGGTTATGGACGACGACAACAACAAACATCGGTTTAAGACTGTTCGCTCCTATCTGCTCGCGTGCCAGTCGAGTCGACATGTACATCCCAAGCCCTCGGTATCCGCCATCTTCGATTCCGATCGTACCATCTTGGGATCTATCTGCATTACCTGCCTGTATGTAGCGCAGCCCCCAGAACAGGGGAAGGGAGGACGGATGGACGGGGGAGAGAGAGAGAGAGAGAGAAGGATGGAGCACAAGAGAGATATCAGCAGGAAGGGGGCTAGGAGCTGAAAACATGTGGCAGAACCAAACGGGCAGATCGGGCGGGTAGACCCTGACGGACGGGTCGGGAAGGCGGGCCCAGCCGGCCAGGTCGAGCAGGCAGGTTGCTGAAGCGTGGACCCTGCATGAATCGCGAGGAGGTCTCGGCAGATCCCGCGATTCCCAAGTAAATCACGAGAAAGGCCGAAGCAAGAGCGTGATTCCTGAGCGTCGTGGGCGCAGCGTCTGAGAAACTTGCGAAGAAGTGCCACGCGAGAGCGTGGATGCGGTAATTAACTTGAGCGGAAGTCCCGCGCGAGAACGCGATAGTGGAATACACTGTGAGGAAAAATCCGGCGGGAGCCACTGTTGTTGTAAACCAGGGGGCAAGGGCACAATCTCAGCCCCAACGCTTCCCCTTGTAAAAACAACGTGCGGGCCCCGGGAGGAGCACTTCAACTGAAAAAGCTCAATGGCCACCAGGGAGACCAACAAGAATTACTGTAGAAATGACAATTCGAGCTCGGACGAGAACAGCAGGAGGGGGGCTAGGAGCAGAACGCACGTGGCAGAACCAGACGGGCAGATCGGGCGGGTAGACCCCAACGGGCGGGTCGGGAAGGCGGGCCCAGGCGGCTGGGTCGAGCAGGCAGGTTGCTGAAGCGTGTCCTGAGGAAGTGTCGAGCGATAGCGCGATTCCCAAATTAATCGTTAGGCAATCCAAAGCGAGAGCGCAATTCCTGAGTGTCGAGGGCAGAGCGTCGCAAATAATTGCGGGGAAGTCCCACGCGAGTGCGCGATTTCTGTGTAAATTGTGATGAAATCCCGCGCGAGCGCGCGGCTTTGGGCCAAGACTTCCCGTAAGAAAATATCGGGTGCAAGCCCCTGCAGGAGCACTTTAATTGAAAAATGCAGTGTGCACCGGAGGGGGGGAATCAACGTTGATTCCCCAATCAATGCTTGCACTGCAGGGGTCCTAACGGACAGTCCCCAAGTCGTGCTTACACTGACGGGGTCCTTGCGGATTGCAAAAGACTTGACGAAAGACTCTGGCCGATTTCGGTGGGCTGCCCCGTTCCTGGGTTCCCGGTTCCGAGATCCCCGGCCGGTTCCCTGTTGCTGGTTCTGGGCCGATTTCGGTGAGCGGCGGGGTTCCCGGGTTTCGGGGTTCCAGGTTTCCCGGGTTCTTGGTCGATCTCCTGATCGATCCGACGCACCATCGATCTCACTGCCCATCTCTCGATCGATCTCACTATCGATCTCACGATCGATCCCACAGTCGATCTCACTTTCGATATCAGAACCGATCTCACAGTAGATAGCCCGAGTAATCGCACGATCGATCTCACGATTAATCTCACTGAAGCGACTTCGCTATCGGTTTCACAATCGACCTTAGTATCGTCGTCGCTATCGATCCCACTGTCGATCTCACGATCGATCTCGATATCCATATCATGGGTGCTCAAATCATCCACTGATTCAGTTTTTCTCAAGTGCACCTTTTTTTGTTAAACAAAAAACAAGACTTCAACAATAGAGCGACGACGAC
This sequence comes from Prorocentrum cordatum, assembly GCA_963575745.1. NCBI lineage: Eukaryota > Dinophyceae > Prorocentrales > Prorocentraceae > Prorocentrum > Prorocentrum cordatum. The sequence continues at coordinate 287,000 of CAUYUJ010014450.1, read as the reverse complement.
GACGACGACGACGACGGAGGCGGCGGCGGCGGCAGCGGCGGCACGGCGGAGTCGGTGACAACGAGCTGGAGCTGGTCGAGGGGGCGAGCCGGAGCCGCTGGCCGAGGGAGAGGCGGCGGCCGCGGCGACATCGAGGCTGCCCCCTATTCGGGCGCGGCCTACCCGACCTCTTCTGTGACAAGCACCCCTCCAGACCTCACTCCAGCCGCACGCATACGCCATGGGGTGAGGCGAGGGGGATGATACGGAAGGGGATGGTTTGCCAGGGGTCGGTGAGGCGGCCCCTGGATGCCCTATCTAAGAAGCCTCCTAGATGGGGTCCGAATAGATGGGGTCGGAAGGTCGCGCCGCGTCGCCGATGCATCGGCGATGCGTCGACGATCCATCGGCGACGTCGGCGATGCATCGGCGCCATCAGAATGGAGAAAATCTGTCTCTTCATCGAGCCGCCTCGGCCATGCATCGCCAATGCGGCGCGATCCTCCGACCCCTATCTACTCGGACCCCATCTGGAAGGCCTAGACTATCCCCAAAAGATCTGCCCCCGAGGTGAACTTTGGGGAAGCCAAAAGGTATCGGTACCGCTACTCTCTGGACCTCCTGGGATGCCCCAAAAGGGGAAAACGGGGGAAGGCTAGCGGTATGGGTATAATCTCCCGAGACCCCCGACGTCGTAAGTTTTGTTCGCAACGTCGACCCCCAGAGGTCTGGACCCCTTCCCCGGGACCGGTTCTTCATCCTGATTCGTACCCTGACGGCCCCGAGGACCTGTGAAGGCCCCCCCCAGAGGCCGAACCTAGCGGAACAACTCCCGCCGTGTTTTTTGTTGGTTTCACAGCGCCAGGGGTTCTGGGGCTGTCCTGCTCCGCAGAGGCATGGGCACGTTCCGGCCTCGGGTCCTGCACGCGGACCGAGCCGGCGGCCTCGAGCCCCTCGAGCGCCCGCGCGGCAGGGTGCCCCAGGCCCGGGGCGGCGCTCGGCGGCAGGGGCACCCGCACCTCACGAGCGGGGAGCAGCCGCGGTGCTCCCCCCGCCCCAGGGGGGAGGGGGGGGAGGAGGGGGAGGAGGAGGAGGAGGGGGAGAAGGAGGAGGAGGAGGAGGAGGAGGAGGAGGAGAAGGAGGAGGAGGAGGAGGAGGAGGAGGAAAAGGAGGACCACTGGAAATCCAAGAGTTATCAACGATGTTGGAATTAACCCTTCCTCCATGCTCCCTCTTCACAGGCCCCTACAACTGCTCATTTCCATTGAGGCCTCGTGGGAAGACAACAGTTTGAAGATCCTGAAGCGTGCCAAGATATTGTTTTCGGGGATTCAACGCCACGTATCAACCTGACTGCTGCGTCCTGACGGTCCAGAATCGTGCCAGAACGCCTTTTTGTGGACTTCAACACAGCGAATCAACATAACTATTGCGCCCGCATATAATCCTGAATCCTTCCAACGCGCCAATTCTGGTACGCTGGTCATGGGAATCCGTGAAACTCTTGCAACTGTTTAAAACGAGTGCGCGCGGCGCTAAGGCGAGAGCCACATGTTGAAAAAGAACCGCTCTCAATACGTGAAACACTGGCAAATGTTGAAAACGAATGTGCGCGGCGCTAAGGAGAGAGCTACATTTTGAAAACCACCCGCCCTCAATCCGTGGAAAACCTTGCATGTTTTAACGAATGCGCGCGGCGCTAAGGCGAGAACTGCATTTTGAAAACCACCCGCCCTCAATCCGTGAAACTCTTACAAATTGTTTGTTTAACGAATATGCACGGCGATAAGACGAGAGCCACATTTTGAAAACGGCCCGCCCTCAATCCGTGAAGAACTTGCAAATGTTTAATACGAATGTACGCGGCGCTAAGGCGAGTGGCACACTTTGAAAGCGACCCGCCCTCCACCTGTGAAACTGCTGACACTTTTTAAGCTTCAGAATCATAAATTGTGAAAACATCTCAAGCGAAACACCCGGCCCGCCCTAAAAACTGGCCTCGGGGTGCGACAGGGAGGAGCTATCTATAAGGAGGAGGAATTGAGGGGGAGGAGGAGGAGGAGGAGGAGGAGGAGGAGGAGGAGGAGGAGGAGGAGGAGGAGGAGGAGGAGGAGGAGGAGAGAGGCAATTGTGGCAAGGTCGCGCGGCGTCGGCGCGCGCAAAAGTTTTTGACGCCGCGTCGATGGTTCAGCCCTGAACCGATCGCGGCCCCGATCGCTCAAGGATGAGTTCCGCAAGGTCCAGCGGCGTTGCCGTGTCCCTCGGTGCTCTTGCGTCGCAAAATTCAACCTTGAACGCCTTCGCAGGCGTCGCCGGTGCGCCAACGACGCGTGAAGCTACCGTATCTCACTTCGTGCTTGGACATTCTCGTTCTCATGCCCTGCCCTCCCTTCTCCTGCCCTCCCCCCTCTCCCTCCTCCCCCCCCCCACCGTTCCTCTGGGGATGCTGCACGTGGCTCTCAGTCCCTCGCGGTCCGGACTCCGGGGCCCGATCCCGCCGGTGCGCGGTCGCACGGACGCGCCCCGCGCGGGGCATCCCGGAAGAAACGCTCCGCATACGCTGGGTCGCGGCCCGGGGGCCCGGCCCGCGAGACCGCGGATGTGCGGATGTGTCCCGCGAGACCAGGAGACCGCGAGCCCGCGAGACCGCGAGACCAGGAGAAAACGCCCCGCATACGCTGGGTCGCGGCCCAGGGGCCCGGCCCGCGAGGCCGCGGATGTGCGGATGTGCATTGGTCGCCCACGGGCGCCCGGACGCTCCCGAAGGGGTTGCGCTCAGCGGCGAAGCCGTACTGGGCGAGGGCCCAGACCTCCTCTCGCCGCGAGGGCAGCCTGGGATCCAGGCGTCCCATTCTGTTTTGCACACAGCGTTTTCGCCCGGTTTCGGCGCGGGGGCCACCACTCGGGGGCGCGCAAACATGGATTAGCGGTCCATGGATCTGGCGCGCGGTCGCCAAATCCATTGACCGGGGGAGGTGCCCTCCCCAACATCCGGCCGGGGCCGCCTCGTTCGGCGGCGGAAATCCGCGATTTCCCATGGAAAACCAGACCCGTCACTAATCCACGCCGCCTTGATCCATGTTTGCCATCGCCTGAACCATATCGATCCGGCTCGAAAAATGCAGCTGACAGATGGGGTCTAGGGTCTAGGGCTCCGGTTGTGATCTTTCGTGGTGCTGTATTTGTTTCGCGACGTCGGATCTCAGGGCTGGCGTTGGGAAGCAAGCATGCAGCATCGATCTCCGCAGAGCACACGATCCCTGCTATGCACGCCACCCCCCTGCCTGGCCTTTTTCGGTTCGCGCTATCCCAGGAGCGGGGGGAAACGTGGAACAAGCGAGCAAGGCGCCACACTGCAAGCGACCTTCCCAACGCAAACCATAGAAACGCCGATGTGTTATGCTCGCTGTTATGTTTCGCTATTGCCTCGACCAAGACGTCTGCAAAGAAAAACACACCCAAAAAAGTGGGCGTCAAAAATGAAGCATTGTGACATCAAAAACCGTGTGGAGACGACAAATGGGACCTGACAATAACGGCCAGATGGTCTGGGGGCCGATCCCAGACCTGAAAACGCAACAACAAATGCGGCCACAACATCTACAGGTGCATGTGTATACATTAAATATAACTGCACACATGGATGTGTATATCGAGATTGAAAGAGAGACAGGTGCATATGTAACACACATACAATCACAGCGCGTAGGAAGGACGGGTGGTAAGGACACAAGACCCTTGGAGGCCAAAGTTGGGATGGTTTTGGGCGGCGGGCGTCCAGTGACAACGGCAAAGGACGAGCCGCATAGGCAAGGACAGAAGGGTGCCTTAGATGAAGGCCCGCGTCCTTACTACGCGAGTTGACTGCGTATCTATACATATATGTATATATATGTATACACACACACTAGAACCATCGCGCGCGCGTCGCGCGCGTTCATGTTCTAGCTAGGCTGACTGGTCGAACCCTCGGTAACCTGTATTGTATGATACTTCTTCTCCGGGGCTTCCAAGAGCCAGGAAGACGGCCCAAGTGGCTTTCAAGACTTCCAACAGTCCACCCACGGCGGCCTAAGAGGCACTTCGGAGGCCCGTCTCTTTGCCGCGGCTGGACGTAGCCAGAGGGAGAGGGAGGAAAAGGGGAGGTGAAGTGGTTCCCTGGGGGAGAAGGAGGAGGCGGAGGAGGAGGAGGCCGCAGAGGAGGAGGAACAGGAAGAAGAGGAGGAGGGGGAGGAGGAGAAAATGAGATATTTCCTTTTGTTTGCAAGCCTAGCCAAGCTGCGAGGCGAACTTGAAATAAAGGAATGTTGGAATTCCCTTTTTCTCAAGTGCCCTCGGGGCCTCTCTCGGTGCTCTTTCGGGTCTCTTTGGGGCTTCTTAGGGGACCTCTTGAGACCTCCTGGGGGTCTCATGGGGCGAAGATCTTGGGTTCTCGGTTCACGTTCCCGATCCTGGGCCACGGTTGGAGCCCTCTCGGGCCGTCTTGGACGTCTCTTCGGCCGTTTTGGAGCCGTCTTGGGGCCGTTTTGAAACCTATTGGGCCGTCTTGGGGCGATCCTCAGGGCATCTTGGGGCGTCTTGCAGCGTCTGGAAATGGAACATGCGGAAAACGCCAAAATTGTTCAAAAACCTCTGGAACATCAACGTGTGTTGGCATCTTCGAGTTCTCTTCAGAGACCTCTTGGAAAGCCTCTTGGGTATCCTGGGGGCATCTTCGAGTAACCGCCTTGAGCGTGTTTGACTGTCGAGTGGCCTTCGGCCCATCCCGCCACCGTGCCTGGGTTGTGGCGTGGAGGCCTCTTGGAAGTTCGTTTGAATATGGTGGGAGGAGGCAGTTTTGGGAGCCTCTTGGGGGCCGTTTGGAGGCCTCTTGGGGTATCTTTTTGGGCCTCTTGGGGGCCTCGTGAGGCCTCTAGGGGGCCTCTTGGGCTCTCTAGGTGGCCTCTTGGGGCCTCCTGGGGGCCTCTTGGGCCCCTCTTGTCGGATGTTCCACCTCTTGGGCCCCTCTGGGAGCCGTCCTCTTGGGCAATCTTGGGCGCCTCTTAAGCTGTTTTGCGACCCTCTTGGACCGTCTTGGAGCCCTCTTGGGGGCCTCTTGGGCCGTCTTCGGGCGTTCTTGAGAGCCTCTGCGGCCAGCTTGGAGCGTCGGAGTCCATAGCGCGGGAACGCGAAAAACATACGAAATCAGGAGGAAAATAAATAATCGTTGCCTCTTTGGGCCCTCTTGGGGGTCCTCGTGGAGCGCTCCTGGGGCCTCTCTGTGCGGCCTCCTGGGCCGCTTTTCAGGCCATCTCGGGCGTCCTGGAGCGCGCCCCCTGGGCTGTCTTGGCAGCCTCCTGGACCCCACTGGGCGCTCCCCGGGGACCTCCCGCCCCGCTCCGGGTGCCCCCCGTCGGCCTCTCCCTCGGGCAGCGGGGGCAAGGACAATGCTCCCGCACGGCTGCGACCTGGGCGCCCCCAGGCGGCGGGGGGGGGTCTGCACGTCGGTCGGAAGAGGTAGGCAGGAACCTGGAGTAGGAGGGCGGCCAAAGTGGATCGGGTCCGGGCCCTCCCAGAGAATCACAAGACGCAGCAAAAGCATGGCGACTCTCGAAGCAGGGAGGCGCTTGAAGTAGCTTGGGATCTGGGAACCCACGAATACCGACTTCCCACGACCGGCGTGTACTGTTTTGTTATACATATAGATGGTGCACAGGCAGCGCCTATGCATGAAGACCGAAAACAAGCGCCCTCCGCGTTTTCGGCAACATCGGCGACGGGGGTGCCTGGCTCGGCGGGGGCCCGTCGGCCTGGAATCGGGATCCGCCGCCCACAGCTCGGCGATAGGCCCCGATAGCGTAAGCCCGCAAAAAGTCCGGCGCGGGGCGAGTTATCGGGCCCCTCTCGAGACCTCCTAGATGGGGTCGGGGTAGATGGGGTCGGAAGATCGCGCCGCATCGCCGATACATCGGCGATGCATCCGTGATGCCTCGGCGATGCAACGGCGATGCACCAGCGATTCATTGTCGACGTCGGCGGTGCATCGGCGACGTCGGCGCGAAGCAAAGCGGGCTCCACATCGAGCCGCATCGGCAATGCATCGGCGATGCGGCGCGATCCTGCGACCCCATCTACTCCGACCCCACCTAAGAAGCCTAGAGAGTGGGCGGTTGGGAGATCGATACGGGAGCCCTGCCTGACCTCCTCGCGTCGCGCAAAAATCACGAAGGACGGGTTTTCGGCACCCCGAGTCCCTATACGGTTCTCTCGAGGTCGTCGTCGCTCGTCGTCGTCGTCGTCGTCGCAATTCCGTCGCTCGAAGTCGCCATCGTTCGTCGGCCCTGGGACAGTCAAGAAACGGCTAAGGATACAAAGCTGGCCCCAGGGAAGTGGTCTGAATCTCTGGGGCTCGCCGTTGTGACAAAAACAAAACGAAGGCCTTTCCCAGTCTTCGACCTCTGGGGGCCCTCGCTGGGCCCTGGGGGCATCAAACAACGACTCGCGACGAAAGACCGACCCTGAGGAGAAGGTCGGGACTTCCGGGGACCGACCCCTTACCGTCGGGGCGTTGACCCAAGGAACCCTGAAAAGAGGAACGATGCCCCTGTTGTTTCCCATGAGTTAGTCTTCGATTTCCCGTTCAAAATCCGGAGGAAAACCGAAGGCAAACTGTAAAACAATCAAGGCACACAGAGCCCCTCCCCAACGAGGAGGGTTCCTTCTTCAGCGCCCCGACTGTATCGACAAAAACATGGCATCGGATGTCTGGGAATCGCGACGGCTCTGTTTTCTTTCCCTGGCACTTCCTGGAAGGCCCCAGGGCCCTCCAGCCCCAGGCTGCCCTCGGGCAGCTGCGCCTCGCCGAGGCCGTTCTCCAGGCGTGTGCGCGTGCGGCCCGCAGGGCAGACCCGCCTCTCACCGAAAATCGCCTTGGGAATCTTTTGATGGGTAAATCTCGCCGAAAATCGCCTTTCTATCCGGGTCACTGATGTTGGGAGTCTCGTGCCTTCTCTGGGGCTTCCCGTTGCCGCGGCTTGCTTCGAGGCGAGCACCCGGCCCGATCGCCTCCCAGGAGAGGTCGAGGGGTCGCCTTCAGAGGCCTCCTAGACGGGACCAGAATATGTGTATATATATAGATATGTATATATATATATATGTATATAAATATAGTTACATTTGTATATGTATATGTGTATATATATATATACATCTATATATATGGGGTCGGAGCATCACGCCGCATCCCCGATGTTTCGGCCATAAGTCGGCGATGCGTCGGCGATGCGTCGGGCGACGTCGGCGGTACATCGGCGCCGTCGGCGCGAAGCAAAGCGGGCTCCACACCGAGCCGCATCGGCGATACATCGGCGATGCGGCGCGATCCTCCGACCCCATCTGCTCCGACTACATCTAGGAGGCCTAGAAGCTGTCGACCCCCGACACCCAGAGCTCCTCTCGCTGCGAGAGAAACAACAACAAAAAACGAGAAAACAAAAAAAACGGCGGGCACGTGTTCTGACAACAATCGCCCTCCAGGGGCCCCCACCAGGCCCCAGGGCCGTCAACAACTTCCCGGGATGAGAAACTGGTCCCGGGGGAAAGGTCATTTCAGACCTCCACGGGTCCACGCTTCCTTTTTGCTTATTTGTCCCAAACATCCTGTGGTGTTTGGTCCTCGTTTTGAAGAGACAGCGCCCCGCGTTCCTTCCCTCCTTCTCCTCGTCCTCCCCCTCCTCCCTCCTCCCATCCCTGCATCGTCTCTGTTTCGGCACATCCATCACACGCTTCGTGGCCCTATAGGGAGCTCCACCGAAGGCCTCAGTGGTGCAGTTCGCATGTCGGCGTCGCGCCCGTTTCTGCACACTCCTCACATATTTCGTGACCCCCATAGGGAGCTCCATCGAAGGTCCCAGTGGTGCAGTTCACATGTGGGCGCCACTCCCGTTTCGGCACACCACTAACACGTTTCGTGGGGTCACAGGGAGCTCCACCGAAGCTCCCAGTGGTGCAGTTCGCATGTGGGCGTCACGCCCGTTTCGGCACACCCTTCACACTTTTCCTGGCCACATAAGGAGCTCCACCGGATGTCTCCGCGGTGCAGTTCGCATGTGGGCGTCACGCCCGTTTCGGCACACTCCTCACACGATTCGTGGCCCCCATAGGGAGCTCCACCGAAGCTCCCAGTGGCCAGTGGCGCAGTTCGCATGTGGGCGTCACTCCCGTTTCGGCGCACCCCTGACACGATCCGTGGCCCCATAGGGAGCTCCACCGCAGGTCCCATTGCTGCAGTTCGCATGTGGGCGTCAAGCCCGTTTCGGCACGCCTCCCACACGTTTCGTGGCCCCGTGGGTAGCTCCACCGAAAGTCCCAGTGGCGCAGTTCGCATGTGGGCGTCACGCCCGTTTCGGCACTCGCGGAGCTCCGCGAGCTGTCTGGTGCAAGCCCGACGAGCCTCGAGAGCGCGTGCTGAGACGAAGGGGGAGGAGGAGGAGGAGGAGGAGGAGGAGGAGGAGGAGGAGGAGGAGGAGGAGGAGGAGGAGGAGGATACAGGGAGCCCCACCGAGGGTCCCAAACGACGTCGGAGGTCTGGGGAGGAGGGCGGCGTTCGGCAGGCCGTGGCCGTAGCTGTTCCACACCTCGGCGCCGGCGGCACCACAGGGGAAGAGAAAGCGAGACGAGCATGCGCACAAATATTGGATCTCCTCCTCCTCCTCCTCCTCTCCTCCTCTTCCTCCTCCTCCTCCTCCTCCTCCTCCCTCTCCCCTTCCTCTCTCTGTCCCCCACCGCGCTCGGGAGGAGGAGGAGGAGGATGAGGAGGAGAGAGGCCCGCCGGGATCTCTTGGTCGGCGCTGGACACTCCTGTCGGCGCCTCTGGGGTCCGCCCCTGCCGCGATGCGTGCGCCAAGGATACAAGGGGTCAGAAGAACCACTCCCACCATCTTGGCAGAGCGCACACGGAGGTATGGGGAGAGGGGGGGAAGGCTTCCTAGAAGCCGGCTGACTCGTAGAAGGCGGCCGCATCTGTAGGTAAGGCCCGCGCCTTCCGCGCCTTCGAAGAAGCAGCCTCCTTCTCAGAAGCCTTCCTCCCTCCCCCATAGGCCCCCCTCTGTGCGTGCCCGATAATCAGCACTCTGGACTCCATACAGTCAAAGCACCTCAAGAAGCACACCCAAAAGAAACACCAGACCGCGCAGGACTTCATGGTGCCAACATGGGAGGCACAACGCCGACGCAAAAGACCCGCGAGGACCAGCGAACATGCACGTCCACCCGGATATCCGATGCCTTGCTGTTTTCCATGCGGGGCCCCCGAAGTCCCGAACTTCTTCTCGGGGCAGTTCTTTCGTCGCGAGTTGTATTTAATGGCACCAGGGCACAGCGAGGGCACCCAAAGATCCGATGTCTTGCTTTTGTTCAATCCGGGCCCCCCGGAAGTCCCGCGCCTTTGCCGCAGGCTTTTCATCGTTAGTCGTTGTTTGTCGGTCCTGGGGCCCTGCAAGGGCACCTGGAGTCCAAAAGCGGCGAACAACAAACAAATACCC
>CAUYUJ010014450.1:232500-272500 GCA_963575745.1 Prorocentrum cordatum | reverse complement strand
CCGAATCGATGAGGCCTCGAGCTTTCTCTTCTCCTGATACTCACGGTCGGCCCGGAACTCCACGCAGCCGCCGGGCGCCAGCGCGAACAGCCGCTCGCCTCGCCCGTCGGCGCTGGCGCCGGCAGGCGCGCGCGGCGGCGCGGACGCGTCATGGTTGAGCATGTCGAGCACGGGGACCAGCAGCACGTGCCGCCCGCACCCGCCTTCCCAGAGATCCGACGCCGCGAAAAAATGTGAGCATTTCTTTTGTTTGCTACTTTCGGCCTCTGTCGGAGGTTGCTAGAGGCGCCCCTGAGCCCAAGAGCCCCCAGCTCTTCGCTCCATTCTGGGACCCCTGGGGCCCTCTGGGCCTCGTGAGGGGTCCTCTGGAGGCCGTGGGGGGCCTCCTTGGAAATCCTGGGGGCACCTTGGGCCAGGGGCACTTCTAGCAACACCCGACTCTGGGCTTCCCTCCCCCTCCCCCTCCTCCTCCTCCTCCTCCTCCTCCTCCTCCTCCTCCTCCTCCTCCTCCTCCTCCTCCTCCTCCGCCCTCCGGGACCGTCACAGAATGGCTCAGGACCGCACGCCGGTCGGAAGTCGTCCAGGCCTCGGGGGGTGCACGCATCCGAAAACAAATCCTTGGAGCGCCGGCTGTCCGCTTTCGGGTGCGCCGAAGGCGGGGGGGGGCCAGGACCTTGAGATCCGGGCGACGACTCCTCGGTGGCTCGCGGAGTGTGTGTGCTCCGGGCTCCAGGCCCCGCGGGACCATGCCCGAGCGATCGGGCCCGAAAAAACCTCGTGGATTCGGGGAACGAGCCCTGGTATGAACACAAACCTTCGGAGGTCCGCGCGGAGCTCTCGGATCGGCGCTGGGACCCCCTTCCTCGGCGCGCGGAGCGCGCCGTGGGCGGCGCCGGAGGCGCCGCCAGGGGGCTCCGGTGCCGATCGACGAGATGCCGCAGGCACATGCGGGTGGTGTCTACGGCTCCTGTCATGGTCTTTCGCGATGGTAGGTCTTTTTCCGCGGCGTCGGACCGCAGGGTTCCCCCAGCGGGGGCCAGGAGGAAAAAAATCAGCGCATCATGGCCAGATTCATGTGCCGCCAGCACCAGCCTTCGGGTGCGAGGAAGGCCCAAACTCCCTCGCGTCGTGCACAAATCACAACGGGAGGTCTTCGACAACGTGCGGCCTCGGGCCTCAGGATCGTCCGGAAACGACTCGGGATGAAAAGCCGTTCCCCCGGAAGGGATCCAAAACCGTTCCCCAGGGCGGGGTCCAGACCTCTGGGGGCTTGCCTTGTTCCCCCCCCCAAAAAAACACTACGTCTCGGGGGCCTGGGAGTGAGCAACAAGAGGGGGGCTAGCGGCTAGCGCATCATGGCCCGAGGCATGTGCGCGGACGAGGGGGCGGGGGGCCAAGGGATGCACCGAGAGAAGACGGGCCGCGGCATGAAATCTGGGAGTTTCCTCACCCGCCTTCTCCTCCGCCTCCTCCTCCTCCTGCCCCTCCTCCTCCTCCTCCTCCTCCTCCTCCTTCCTCCTCCTCTTCCTCCTCCAGAGGGACCGATACCGCTACTCCCCGGACCTCTCCCAGTGTGCGTTCGGACCAGGACTTCGAGGCGAATCCAGCGGTGGCAACGAGGGCCTCCCAGGAGGCCCAAAAAGGGGAAACTGGGCGAAGGGTAGAGGTACCCATATCGGTCGGAAGAACTCGATCGAAACATGAAGTAGGAAGGCGTTGGAAGTAGATTGGGTGTCCGCCCGCCCCCTAAAGGGGACAGGAAAAGGCGAAGCCACTCGATCATTGAAGTAGGAAGGCGCGTGAAGTAGATTGGAATCTGGGTCTCCAGAAATACCTACTTTCAACGACCGCTGGGCATGGGTACCTTCTCCTCCTCTGAGGGATGTCACTGCCCGACGCCATGCCATCCGCACCCCTTTGGCCCGCCCCCAAGCACCCGGGCCGGCTGCCGCGTCGCCCGCCGGAAACTCCACCGCCCGGCTGCAGACCACCGCCCACGCCCACAGGAAGAGCTCCAGGCAGAACGCGCGGGGGTCGAAGAAGCCAGGGAGCCTCGAGAAGACGCGCCTCCACAGCAGCCTCCACTCCCTGAGCGCCCTGCGCCGCAGCACCTCCACGGCCTCCGCAGCCTCCGTGCCCTTCAGCAGCGACGCGATCTGGCTCGGCGGCCACCGCACGGGTACGTCTGGGCGGCGAAAAGAAATGAGGTTGAACCTGCTACAGCATATGACTACCTACCAGACCACCCCGACCCAACCCCTAGACCCGAATTTCGGGTTGGGGGGGGGATAAGGGTTCCACACGTGTTGTTTCGATGCTTCCCGACCCCCCCACTGGAAATCGAGGGTAAATCTGAGCCTTCGGGTTGGGTAAGGGTGGTTTCATGGGTGGTGAGCATAGCGACCTTCGGCCGCGGCTTACTCGGGCCACCAGCGTGGCGCGCTACACTGGAGACGAGGACGCTTGCGCGCGACCTTACGCGGGAAGCCTCTGCGCGAACGTCGGCGCAGTCGATCCCTCCGTCCGTCGCTCGCCTGTTGGCATGGAAGCCAAGGATCCTGGACCCCTGGGCCTTCCCCGAGACCCAGGCGTCGCAGCTGCTGCACACTTGACGTGTTCGCCCAACCACGGGCCCCCAGGCTTCGCGGATCCATTCGGCTCGCCGCCACAGGATGGGGCCCAGCACTCCAGACGTGGCTCCCGACGACGTGACCGTGCTGGCGACGTCGGATCTCCGAGCTACCCCTGGATCAGCTTTCATCCCGGCTCATTTGCCTCGAAAAGTCCTGGGTCGCAGGGTGGCCGCCACGATCCCAAAAACAGCGAACAACCGCAGGACCCCTTCCCAGACATCGTACGATGTGATTGCCTCTGCTCGCGCTCCCCAAGAGCTCCCGACCCCTTCCCCGCGGGCAGGTTCTCGTCCTGGACCTTTCTGTGCTGGGCCTGGCGCCCGAAGGCGGCAACGGGAGGCCGAAATTGCAGACAAGCGCTAACGCCGCGGTTTAGAACGGCAGAAAAAGACTGGAGCCCTGGACCCCGTCTCCCTGCGGCACTCTCAAACCAGATTTGTCAGCACCCCAAGGGCCTGGTGCCAAAAGAATCGCGACGCCTGGCTCGCAAGGGAGTTCCCTCCCCCATAGAAGCAGCAAAAGTGCACAGACATTGACTGTAGGCCCGTGCGAATTTCACGGATCGGCGCTGCGCCCATCACAAATCCGAGAAGTCCGCGCGGACCTCCGAAAATCAACGTTTATGAAATTCTAGACGCTTCGCGTATCCCCACCAGCCCGTCCAGAAACGACGCCCAGGCGAGTAGAGGGTCGTCCTGAGGGGCTTCTCGGCGTCTTGGGTGCCTCGGGGGGGCCTCTTTGGGCCGTTTGGGATCCTCTGGGCCTCTTGGGGCCATCTTGGGGCCTCTTGGTGCCTCCTGGGCGCTTCTTGGGGCCATCTTGGAGAAAATCGATCAAAGAAGAGGGGAGCTTCAATTAGTGCTGCCCCCTCTGGGGGCCAAAATGGGGCCAAAACCTGGGTAAAATCAGCGAGGCCGTTTTGGACGCTCTGACCGCTCCCCGCCTGCAGACCCGATACTGCGTGAGGGGTCTGTATGCGATGATAACCGCGAGGTTGTTATTGTCAGCAATGACGTAAAAGTATCTGCGAATATATCAGCAATGATAGGCGATTGATGTTGCTTAGCGGCACCTGCGAGGTGTCTACCGATACGCCCAAGCTCAAGGGCCCTTAAAGGATTGAGCCCAAATAGTTACGAAAGAGCATATGCTTGCTGGCATGCTATGCTACACTGCTTACATATCAGCATTGACACTATTAAATTCACACTCGTGCAAAATTCTTCTGATCTGTGCATCTGCCGATATAGCGCATTTAGACGTGGTGATGGCACGTCAACGAGCTAAAATGAAACCAGGCGCACTGCGCGCTTGAAAAGTGAGCCGGCACTGGTCAGGTGTGCCTCGTGCTCTCTGGCCTGGTCCGTCGGCTCTTGATGCTGAAAAGCGAGACGTGTGTCTCGCAGCACTGCCCTGATGGCACTGCCGTCCGATCGCTTGGTGAACTGATCACCGAGCTGCCGGTCAGTCGGAACCCAAAAGAGGGCTAGTTGGCTGCGCTGATCGTGAGCGACAAACTCGTTGCTAACTTCCTCTTCTAGTGACTCCTTGAGGCCCACTAGGTCGAGCAAAAGGCGCCGCTCTGACGGGAGCTTGGAATGGCCCTCTTTATGCATCGTATCGCACAAGCTGGCGCAATCTGTGACCCGAGCGAGCGGCAACAGACTCGGCGGGATGTCCTCTGGATGGGCATCCGGAATCTCTAGCGAAGCGAAAACACAGCGTGTAATCTGAGCACAGCCTAGAGCGTCTACTGCCGACATCGTTTCGGCTGCCAACGTAGATCTGCAAACTCTCTTGATGGTGCCCGATCTCCAATCAACGATTCCTGCTCGAGCTCGATCTCCGCGTAGTAGCTTGGCTTCTGCGAGAAAACTCACGTAGCCAGCCTGCGAGCGAATCTTGATCTTCTTGTCCTTACTGGTTGCCCCCACGGTCTTGGCGAGCAACTTGGAGATGGCGCCCTCAGCTGGCTCGTCAGCGTTGGCCCAACTGGCGTCGTGGTACGTCACCAGGCACAGAGGTCCACGTAACTTAGGGAACTCCAAACCCGCGTCCGCGTGCTTCCGCGCCAGCTTGATGAGCCTGTTCGTCTCGAACAAGTCCTGGATGGTGGGCTTGTTCTGGGTCCGCTGCCCCATGGACACTCCAGCTGCCAGGTCGGGGCGAGTCTGCGATGAAAGCCACCCGAGCGCTCCGAGTGCGGAGCGGTTGTCCGAGAACTCGGCTGGCGTCGCATCTGACGACAGGTCCGTCTTGCGCTCCTTGCTGAGCGGAATCTCCTCGATGGTGTTCGCGTACTCGATCTGTCGTAGATATAGTACTTCTTCTTGATCTCGCCAGGCCTGCTTGCCGCAAAAGGTAAAAGGCAAGCCTCGCCAGTCGCCCCAGGGCAAAAGCTTGTGAAGCCTGTCGTAGAAGCCCGGGTACTTGCGCGAGATCCCCAGCAGCAAGTCGTCCACGTGAGCGACCACCACCGCACAGAGCTCCCCGTGCTGGTCGTAGCCGTAGTACAGCGCTGGGTCTAGCGAGTGCTGGTGTAGGCGAAACACGTAGTTGTCGCTCAGCTTCTCCTCCACCGCCAGCAATGTCCTCTTGAGCTTCGCCCACAATTCTCGGTGCCGTGGCCAGCCCGAAAACTCCCTTGAGGATCTTGATCAGCTGCTTCGGGTGAAGCCCAGGCAGACCTTCGCGAGGCTGGGCCATGTACAGCTGCTGGTCGGGCTGCTCGTCGCCTTGCATGAAAGCCGCCTCCACGTCCGCCGCGTAGATCTCCAGGTCGAACCTCTGGCAAATTGTGAAGAACAGCATGGTCGAGTTGCGGGTGACCGTGGGCGCGTCCGTCCGCAGGTCGCCCTGAGCGAGGCGCGGGCCCATGTGACCCCCGACGCAGAGTCGGGCATCTGCCTTGACCGGCAGCGGATGCTTGTCGGTCCGCAGCGGGGCGTTCTTGTCCCGGTACACGAACCGGCTGGGCAGGATGAGGCTGGGCTTGATCATGCCCCTGATCGCCTCGGACTCCTCGATGGAAAGTACCTGACAAGAGCCATACTTCTGCCACTCGCTCCACTGCTTGGCGGCCGCCTCCCTGAAGAGCTCCCGATCAGAGTCCTTGGTGGCCCTCCAGTGGATCTCCTTGTCGGCCTGCTTGCGCTTGATCCTCTCGGTCACGATGGAGGTTTGCAACACTTGTCTTGGAGCCGACCTCGAACGTTGGCGGGCTCCTCCTGCTTCGGGTCCGGCCGCTGCCTCCTGATCGGGCGCCGCCGCGCGGTCCCGCGAAGTTGCCCTTGCGGGCAGGGCGCCAGAGCCTGCAAGCCACCTCTCGGTCTGGAGTCGCTTGAAGGCCGGGCCGAAGTCGCCGCTGTCCCCTCCGTCGAAGGTAGCTCGACGTCGTCGGAACTCGTCAGGGCCGTAGGTTCGCTCTTCTCCAGCTTGTTGCGGCACGTCGGCGGGCAGCACCTGGATCTGCTCCTGCTTGGGCGGATCCTCGGAGACGTTCAGCCTGAGGTCGCCGTCGTCCGGGTTGTCGATGAATTCCCGCCACGCCTGCTCCATCTCGTCTGGCTTGACCTCGGGCTCGCCAGGCGCCGGGCGGATGTCCTCCACCTGAGCCTCTTCCCGTTCGAGCGAGTCGCGAGCCCGGTTGAGCTCGGCCGCGGCCTGACCGATCTCGCCCCTGCCGTTCGGGAACCAGACGTCGTCCGGAGCGAGTGCCTTGATGTGCTCCGGGGCCACCAGCATGGCGTGCCCTCCTAGCGAGACCCAGGTGTTCTCGCCTTGGTGGCCGATGACTACGCACGGCCCTCGCCAGATGCCCTTCTTGGCGTTGCGGTTGTGCTGCTCCCGCTGCTCCTTCTTCTTGACCTGGCGAAAGACGTAGCACATCTCGCCCACTGACAAGGGCGTCGCCACCGTGCGCGCGCGAGCCAGCATAGCTCGCCGGAGCTGGTCGTCGTTCTGCATCCTCATGAACGACTCGCGCGCCGCCGTCCGAATGGCATATCGGCGGCGAATATTCTCGCCGTTGGCCGCCAGGCTGTGGGCGCTGTAGTTGGCCGTGTCGTCGACTACGTCTCCAGGCATCTTGGGGTCGCGTCCCAGCACCCACTGCGCGGGGCTGAAGCCTGCTCGCCTTCTCAGCGAGTTCTTCGCGCCCGAGACCATGATGGCCAGCGTCCGCATCTCGTCCTCGCCCCTGATCGACGAGTGCTCGATCGTCCTCGCCGCGAGCTCCTTCCACCAAGCTCCCTGGCGTTCCACGCGACCGAGCTGCCGATGTGCCTGACCAGCGATGGGCAGCTGCACCGTGTTGAATGACTGGAACAGCTCGCTGAGGGCGCCGCCGAACCCCTTCTCCATGTCGAAGTGAACTCGGTCGGGTACTCCCGCCCAGGAGGCCCAGCACCTCTCGAACGCGGCAGCGAACTCCTGGCTGGTGTGGCAATCGATCAGCGTCGCGACATGGAAGGTGGTGGCCAGGTCGACGATGCTGAAGTACCAGTAGCTCTTGCCGTCGACGTCCTTGAGCTCGAAGCAGTCGAAGCCGACGTCGTCTCCAAAATCTTGCACGAAGTGGAGGTGCGCTGGTCTCCTCGCGCTCGGGCGCTGCTGCGAGCGGCACACCCCGCAGATCAGCCCCTTGACGGCCTGGACGGTGGCCGACTTAGCGCCTTTGAGTCGCAAACTGCGGCCCAAATCTTCATTAGTCGGATGGCCCAAGTTGACATGGAGTCTCTTGAGCATGGCCAGCTCGGCTGGCATGCAGCAGGCCGCTGCTTTCTTTGTGAAAGTAATCGCGCCGACCCCGATCCTGCCGTCCACAGTATCTTCGGCCCGCACGTCGTGAGTGTCGGCGAAGTCGTCTCCGCCGCCCATGGGGTCTGGGCCCCCATCAGGCTCGCCCGTCTCTCCCAGGGGCGCGGTGTCGTTCACGTAGGCGGTGGCCTGCTCCCTGGGCGCTGTCACGATGAAGGGCGACGAGTGCGACTGGCAGTCCACCTGGTAGGCGCGACGCCCTCCTTGCTGGCGAATCACCTGCACCACAATGCGCACCACCGCTCTGCAGAACTTAGCAGGATAAACGCCAGACTTGCGCACCGCCACGTTGTCCCCAAAGGTCTGGTCGTGGTGCTTGTGGCTGCAGGTGCGCTTCAGCTGCTCGAACTCCCTGTGGGTAACGAGCAGCTTCGCGGGGTGCTTGATGAGCCCCCCCGTCTTGCAGTGTCGAGCTCCGTACTCGCACATGTCGCACCTCACCTGGTACACGCGCTCGTCTGCCAGTAGCTCCGAAATCGCGCGTTGTGTCCAGAGCCGGCTGGTGGCCGGGTTCTCGATCATGGCCATGTCGCCAGAGTCGAGCTGGTACTTGAAGGGGTCGCGGGCCAATAAAAGGAACGGCCGCTCCGTCCTCCAGATCCGTCGGAGCGCCTGCCTGGCCTGCGGCGTCCGAAAGCTGAGGTGCGCGATGTTCGCGTAGTGGGTGCAGGGTAGCTCGATTGACACGAACTTCGGCCTTGAGGCGTAGTACAGGTCGTACGTCGCGTCGAGGTCCTTCTGCTTGCGTAAGTCCCATCCGTACTTGCGGTCGATCACCTCTGTGGCCGTCTTCTGGCGCTTCCACGCCGCCTCGGCGATGCCGCCTTCGCCTCCGAACATCTGCATGACGTCCACGCGGTGGCTGCAAACGCTGTAGGCCTCCTTGACGTCTTGGACGTGGTCGACCACGTCTCACGCAGCACTGGTAGCATGCTGCACCACGGGATTGAGAGGTCTAGCCAGCCAGTCCGCGGTGAGCACCGCCTGAAAGGCGAAGGCGCTCAGCAAGCCCGTGACCTGGTAGAGGAGGCCGACGCGCTTGCCCTTCTTGATGCCTGGCCGCCGCCTCGGGGCTGGCGACCCGTCCTGGCGGCCACCGCAGCCTAGTCTCTGCTCTGCTGAGGTTCCCGGAAGCCGCTCGGGCGATCTCCTTGTCGGTTTCGCCCGCCTTCTCGATGCCCATGTCGCCGGTGTCCATCTCGTGCGGCTCCGGAGGTCGCTGGCGCCGATGCCCGGCCAAGCTCCCCTGGCGTCCTGAGGCCCTCGCGGTCGTCGCCGCTGGCGCCACCCATTCGTCGTCCAGCACCACCTCCTCGGCCATCGCTGCCTCCAAGGTGGTCTTGGCCTTCTCCGGGGGGAGGGGCTGCACTCCGCGCGCCTTGACCCACCTGGCAAACCGCGCCAAGAGGGGGCTTGCCCGATTGTTGTTGAGCTCCAGGACCGCCCACTGCGCGTAGCCCAGGTCGTTCTTGAGCACCCAGCGGTAGTCCGCCGTGGGGTACTTGCCGAAGCGCATCTTGTCGGCCCCCGTGATCTGTGAGCTCGGATGAGCCACCGTCGCCGCGGCACTGCTGACCGCGTCCTCGACCTTCCAGCCCTTGAGGCGCTGCCTGAGCTCCGGCACGGGCGTGCGCCGGTCGAACTCGATCTGGCGGTCCCGACACAGCTGCTGGAGCTCCTCCTTGTTCTTCTTGCCGAGCCCCGGGGCGTAGTCGCCCTGCGGCGCGCTCTCGCGGCCCTCGGCCCTCAGCGCACGCAAGATCACCCGGAGCTGGTCGCGCGTGGCGTCGCGCGCATCCAAGTCGTAGCTTGCAACCTCGGCCTGCAGCTCCGGCATCCGCATACTGGATATCGCCGGAAGACGGGCAGTACTCGTCGTCGGCAAGTTCTGGTTGCTGCCCGCCGGGCTCGTCTCCTTGGGAGATGTCGTACATCGCTGGTGCGGCGGGGGCATAGGCGCCGCCCGCTGGTTCGTAGAAAGCTGCGGTGGCTGGATCTGCCACGGCACGCGTCGTACTCGCTGGTGGAGCCACAGTTGAACTCGAGCTGGATGGCTGCGGTGATGATGTAGTTTGATGACTGCGTGCTGAAGGCTGATCTCGTGGCTCGCCACGGCTTGCTTGCTGCTGAAATCGAACATGCCGTGACGGAATATCGCTGCGAGGTTTAACTCCTCGTTCGTCATGATCGTGGTTTGTCTGCATAATCTGTGCTGTGCTGACTGACCTAGTACACACTCCCCAGGCCTCGTCTTCCGATCCCGCTGACGATTGACGTGATGGAATGTATGCGCTCATGGCCTGGCGCACCTGCTGCTCGAACAGTTCGGCGCTATCGAGCGCATTGCAGTCAGTATCCGACTGAGACTCGTCGGCCTCCGAGGCAACTCCTGGGCGGCGAGCCTCGGGCACCACCGGCTTGGCGGCGCTGGCCACAGCTGCCTCAGCATGGTAAGAAGCGCAAGGATGAAGACGAATCTCGGCCCTGGTATCCGGGACGTCCAAAACGAGCTTATAGTTCGGCGTGAAGCCTGCGATGTCCAGCGTCGGGTGTCCGGCGCGGCCCAGGCCCATCTGGATGTTGTGCTCGTCGATCGACTTGATGTCCAGCTTGTTGTCTCCAGCGTGGTAGACTGCGTCCAGCTCGCTCTGGGCCTTGCGGCTGAACAGTCCTGGCACGGCGCTGCGCACAATGCTCGCGCGGACGGTGAAGGCCTTGCCGTTCACCGAACAGGGAATCAGCGCTGCTGTGAGGCTGAACACCACCTTCGACGCTCCGAACCGGAACGGCTCCTTCTCGGGGTACTCGATGGGCTGGATGTTGAAGGCGGCCAGCCTCTTCTTGATGTCATTGCACCAGTCGAGGCCGCCGACGCACCGCGCACAGGCCGCGTCGAAGGTCAGCTTGCCCCCCGACTCCTTCAGCAGGTCCTCGACGCTGAGATAGATAAGCGCCGAGCTCGTCGCGGCCATCAGGCACTGGTGGTCCTTGTTATGAAGAAGAACCCCGCCGCCGTAACTTCTTCGGGTAGCTCGGCGGCCTGGCGCATCTGCGCCCAGTCAATGCTGTGCAGCGCGCCGTACTTCCTGTTGCGAGCCGCGGCCCGCTGGCCCTGCTGGTAGACCGCCGCGACCGTCATCTCCGCCACGTGAAGCTCCTGCACATCGCTGGTCTCGCGCGTGGCGATGTTCGTCCTGTTGCTTCCCTTCTTCGGGATGTCGGCCTTGGCATTAGGGTCATTCTTCTTCGAGCACTGCGGGTCACCGCGCCAATGGCCCTTCTGGCCGCATGCGCCGCAGTGTGTCCTTGCCTTCATCTTGGCGATCTTGGGATCGTCCTTCTTCGGCGGGTTGCCGCCGTCGCGCTTGGCGAAGTAGCCGCGCGCCTGCTTCGCCCCCTTCAGCGTGTCCTTGGCGCGCACCATCTTCTTGGTGAAGAAGACTACCTGCTCCTCCGCCTCGTCGATCGCGTCCTGCAGCTCGTCGGGCAGCTCGTCCTCGTAGTTGTCGGAGCTGTCCGAGGACGCGCCGTCGAACTCGGCCCTACGATCCTCCTCGTAGGTCCCCGTAGCGCACGCCCGCTTGTGGCCCTTGTTCTTGTGACCTCCGTAGCCTCCTTTGTCGTGGCTGTCCTTGTTGCCGTCCACGACCGATACCTTGGGCAAGTTGATCATCAACTGCTCCTGGATCCTGGCGGGGTTGAACTGGTTGCCCACACCGTTGAGCACGCTCGCCGAGCGCTCTGGGGGCAGGCGGGCCCCCTTGATGTACAGGTCGGCTAAGACCTCGTCGGGCACCTGGATGCCCTTGGCCTTCAGCTTGGTGGCGATCCCATTGAAGCGGTTGTTGTAGTCGCGGATATCCTCGTACTTGTGCCGGGCGCAGGCCGGGCGCACGAAGGTCTCCAGCAGCGCTGGGGTCTCGAGCACTTCGATCTCGGGAAAGCGCTTCCCGAGGTACTCCAGGAAAACCTCCACCGAATTGTCGCCCTTGATGGCGTCCAGGTCGAGCTCCTCGCACGCCTCCTCGGCCTTGCCCTTGAGGCTGGCCAGCAAGGTCGCTCCCTGCTTGGGCGGATTGACCTCGGTGCCGATCTGCCAGGTGGCGACCTCTCGGCGGTGCTCCTTCATGGTCTTGCTCGTGCCATCGAAGACGGGTGCGGGGATATTGCCCCCGTTGCTCTTGTCCTCGCCGCTGGCTGCAGCGGCTCCTCCTGTCGCCATGATGGCGACCCCGAATGAGAGGTACAGTCGCAATGACACGAGCCTGTAGTGCTTGCTAAATGACTCTGCAAAGTCGCGCACGTAGCTGCCGCGGTCGAGTTAGCTCCGCTACCAATGCAGACCCGATACTGCGTGAGGGGTCTGAATGCGATGCTAACCGCGAGGTTGTTATTGTCAGCAATGACGTAAAAGTATCTGCGAAGATATCAGCAATGATAGGCGATTTATGTTGCTTAGCGGCACCTGCGAGGCGTCTACCGATACGCCCAAGCTCAAAGGCCCTTAAAGGATTGAGCCCACATAGTTACGAAAGAGCATATGCTTGCTGGCATGCTATGCTGCACTGCTTACAGATCAGCACTGACACTAATTATTTCACACCGCCCCCCCTGTCCAGGTCAGTGGGGAGGGGGTAAGGGGAGGGGCAAACCCCTCCCCGAAGGGGAAGAAGGAGGGGTGGGCGAGGAAACGCTCTAAACCACCGACGCCCAGAGGGCTGGTGGGACTTTGTTTTGCTTCGGCACATTCCTGGACATCCTTCGATATACCCGTTTCAAGCCGCGCCCCCAGAACTGCCGACCCTTTTCCATGTAGGTGCTTTGTTCGCCCAAGATCCATGCCCGATGGCCCCGAGACCCGACAAAGTCCCCAGGGGCCCAAATCGGGAAAAATACCTGGCTGAACAAAGTTTATGTTTATCGACCAATTCTCGGAGCAGTGTGAGCTGGGACAGCGGCAACTCAAGATCGGTTACCTGATCCCCCCTGGGATCCAAACGCAACAACTTTCCGGGCCCCCGAACCCTGAGATCCGACGTCACGAAAAAACTGAAACGTCGCGAAACAAATCACGACCAGAGCCCTACAATGGAGGCCAGTCCACAACCGCAAGAAACCCCAACCCTGAGACCCCAGGACGTCCATTAGTTCTTGGCGTGGGAACGCCACGCCTTCCATGGAAAAACAACGAAACCCAGGGAACCCAGGGCACCCTGGAGGCAAGCAGGGCGTTTCTCGGCATGGGCCCCCACTTTATCGCGGGAGATCTGGGGGCCCCATGCACGCTGCACAAGGGGCACCCCAGGCGGCCGCAGCCGCAGAGGGCCTGAGCGCCGCATCCGGCAATCGGCTCTGCCCCCCCCCCCCCCCCTGCCTGAGGGGAAAGGGAGGAGCGGAGGGGGAGGAGGAGGAAGAGGAGGAGGAGGGGGGGGGGAGGAGGAGGACGAGAAGGAGGAGGAGGAGGAGGAGGAGAGGAGGAGGAGGAGGAGGAGGAGGAGGAGGAGGAGGAGGAGAAGGACTGGACTGGACTGGAACTCATGGCAGCCTGGATTCCACAGCAACAGCAACTCTGACTGCAACATGAAATCGCAAGAAGAGCATGACAACTGCTGCACGGAGGACTTCAGAGAAGAGGCCTGCGAGCCTCCGCCATTACACGATAATATGGGTGGCTGCCGCGCTCCGCACTAGGCGGCACTGGCCCTGGCCAGCAACCCCAGGCGGCACGCGGCCGCACTCAGGGTGCTGGCTTTAAGGCGTGCGGTTCGAGTCTCCCCCCTTCCCGCTCCACGACCCCGCGGCCCACGACCCCCGCCGCCCCGACCGCGACCCCGTCCCCCTCCCACAGCAGCAGGCGTTGGCGGTGGCATCACAATCACTGGAGTGGCTGGGAGTGCTGGGTGACTATATACATCAACCTTATTGCGCATGCTATCTAGAATATCTTCCCTCACTACTCCGCGAGAGACCAGTTCTCGGAAACGATCAGAATTGTGAAAAGCTCTCACGACCCTCTGTTGGCTAGGAGTCTGAAAATATCTCTCTCGAATGGGCCTCTGGGAGCCGCCCCCGCCAGGAGCCGCCCCCCCCCCCCCCCCCCCCCCCCCCCACCACACCTTCAGAGGACGCTCGAACAAGTCCGCTAGACGACGGCCCACCTCCATCTCCCTGTGGAACGAGAACATGATGATGGCTTTCTGCGGCTCCCCCTTCGATTTTCTTCATGGTTTTGATTCGAAACATCCCGCGCGATCGAGACAACTCGTTCATGTCGATATTATTGATCTTGCTCTCCCTGCTGGACTGCGGGTGGCGCCGTAGGCTGCGGCGGCGACTAGGATGTGCAAGTGGGGCGGACCTCGCGCGAGCATCTCCCCCCTGGCGGTGCGCTTGGACTCGTCCCCTCCCTCCTTCGTGCGCTCCATGAGGGCCTTCGAATCGTCGTCGTATGTCTTCCCCGCCTTGAGGCAGGCCGCAACGAGACCGCTGCCCATCAGGATCCCGACTTTGATGAAGACGCATGCCGCCATGGCGGCGATCTCCCGACTGTTGCTGAGCACGAGGCGGGCCATTGTATTTACGAGCATGCGGGGTGCTTTGTCTCCCTGGGACGACTGCTTGAAATGCTTGGGCTTCGTTCGGCTTGGGCCTGATCGACTGCGGCGGCCCCCCCCTCGGCCTCCTCCTTCCGTTTCGGCATCTTGGACCACGAGGGGAAGCTCAACTCCTCCATCAGCTCTGAGGGGGATCCTCACGGAGGACGGGGCGAACGGGGCGATCTCAATGGGCAGGTGGCTGCAGAGATGGTCACACAAGTCTGAAAGACCGGAGCCCTTATAATCACAGCCCGTACGGACATGTAAACGAGGGTGGAATATCAGCACCAGTTGTCATAGTAGCTGGCCCACGGGCAATACAATGCCCCCGAGAAATACACCCCTGAAGATGCCGTCCCGCGTTGGAGGTACTTGCAAACACCTGTCTGCTGTGAATACATATGTTGCTGACTGTGAGTGTATGTGCAAGTTTTGTGACGTGGTGAACTTGACGAAGGTGATCCATGTAGCCCCGTCGGTTGGAAAATCCCACTTTACACCTCTGGCCTTCAACCTCGAGCTCACACACGAACATGGGGTCAGTGGCGTGCTCGACGCTCCCATCCACGACCACTGCTGTCGAATCGTGAGCTGTGAGCTCGGATGAGCCACCGTCGCCGCGGCACTGCTGACCGCGTCCTCGACCTTCCAGCCCTTGAGGCGCTGCCTGAGCTCCGGCACGGGCGTGCGCCGGTCGAACTCGATCTGGCGGTCCCGACACAGCTGCTGGAGCTCCTCCTTGTTCTTCTTGCCGAGCCCCGGGACGTAGTCGCCCTGCGGCGTGCTCTCGCGGCCCTCGGCCCTCAGCGCACGCAAGATCACCCGGAGCTGGTCGCGCGTGGCGTCGCGCACATCCAAGTCGTAGCTTGCAACCTCGGCCTGCAGCTCCGGCATCCGCATACTGGATATCGCCGGAAGACGGGCAGTACTCGTCGTCGGCAAATTCTGTTTGCTGCCCGCCGGGCTTGTCTCCTTGGGAGATGTCGTACATCGCTGGTGCGGCGGGGGCATAGGCGCCGCCCGCTGGTTCGTAGAAAGCTGCGGTGGCTGGATCTGCCACGGCACGCGTCGTACTCGCTGGTGGAGCCACAGTTGAACTCGAGCTGGATGGCTGCGGTGATGATGTAGTTTGATGACTGCGTGCTGAAGGCTGATCTCGTGGCTCGCCACGGCTTGCTTGCTGCTGAAATCGAACATGCCGTGACGGAATATCGCTGCGAGGTTTAACTCCTCGTTCGTCATGATCGTGGTTTGTCTGCATAATCTGTGCTGTGCTGACTGACCTAGTACACACTCCCCAGGCCTCGTCTTCCGATCCCGATGACGATTGACGCGATGGAATGTATGCGCTCATGGCCTGGCGCACCTGCTGCTCGAACAGTTCGGCGCTATCGAGCGCGTTGCAGTCAGTATCCGACTGAGACTCGTCTCATGCAGATCCACATGGGGGTGGCGTCGACGGGGGGGGCGAAAGTTGAGCGCGCCGTCCGGCGCGAGATGATCTTTATCTTCCTCGGAGGGTGCCCATTGCGCGCGAGTTTTTCACCGTCGCGGTGCCCATGTTGCAGTTTGGTGATTGGGCGGGCTTCGTGACGGCCGGCTTCGTGCTCGGGCGAAGCGAACAGGTTTGGGGCGCGCGCGCATTAGCGTTCAGGAACGGTCGTCTGGCATGGCCCTTGTCCTCGCGCGAAGTGATGCGCCATTAAAGTCGCGCTCTCGAATGATCCTTAGAATTGGCAGTGGATTGCATGGCTCATTTCCGAGGAGTCGCGCAGCGCGCCTAAATCTTGAAGGGTGCCACCTTCTTCAGCCACTACTGGAGGGCGCGGGGCCACGTCGCGCCGGGGCCCCGGATTTCTTGATCCCAGGTCAAGGCCCATCGCACTCTAGACGACGCGTTCTCTGAGCAAGGCCGCGTCTGAATCCTCGTAGCTAGAACGGCACACGATGCAATGAGACAACATCGCGGGGGCGCATGGTTTGACCCTGCTGCTCGTTTAGACACCGCCCCCGCTATCTTCATGTTTCTGGTGTTCGCGACTGGTGCGGGACGGGCGCATGCTAGCGGGCCCTTTCGCGAGAGTACTTTGGCCCCCTGTCCGAGGCCCCTCGCACGCCCCTCCCCGCCCCGTTGCCCCCCCCAAGCCCCTACCTGGGCAGGCCAGGGTCATCGCTGCACCTCGCGTTCAAAGCGCATCGCCTCTCACTGCTGTCGTCGCTGCCCAGGGGGCGGGGGGAGGCAGGAGGAGTGAGGAGGAGGGAGGAGGAGGGGAGCGGGGGGGAGGAGGGAGGGGGAGGAAGGATGGGGGGCGAGGAGGAAGGAGTGGACAGCGGGGGAGGGAAGAGGAGGAGGGAATAGAAGCGAGGATGGCGTCCGGGTGCCACTGCGCGGCCGCGGTCCCGTGAGGATCCCCGATGCGGTTTGCCATCGAACACGCTCAGCTGCCTTCGCCAAGTCAGGCTACGCGGTCTCAATTGTCCTGAACCAGACGGCACTAGTTGTCTCAATTTGTCTCAAAGTTTCTCACCAAGCGAACCTTTTTGTCTCAATTTCTCTCAATTTGGGTCGTCCCCGGGATATTATATCTCAATTTCTTTCAATTTCTCTCAATTCCTCTCAAAATCTCTCAAATATTCTCAATTCCTCTCACTATAGCTTAACATGAGAAAGCGCTACTACACAACAGCATCTTGATGGGCCGTTGCTCTCTCAAAAGACCTTTTCGCGACGTCCCTGGGAATGCCCTCGGCTCCTCGACCCGCTTCCTTGCCTCTCGAGGTAATCGAGGATAGGGCCCCCGCCCACCCTCTCCCTCCCTGCCTTGACTCCATCCTCTCCCTCCCCGCCTTGACTCTCCATCCCTCCCTACATCACTCCCCCCTTCCCTCCCCTTCCCTTCCTGCCTCCCCCCTTCCCTCCCTCCGTCCCTCTCCTCCCCCCTCCCCCTCGTCGTCGTCGTCGCGGCGGCGGTTGGCCGGCGCCCGCTCCTCTTGCCCCCTGGGCCCGCTGCTCGGGGGAGGGCGGGCTCCCCGAAGCGCCGGTGGGAAGCCCTTCGGCGTGGCCCCGTCGGAGGCCTCCAGCGCCCCTCCTAGGGCCGTCCCTGGAGTCCTTGGCAGTCATGCGAAGTCTTCGGCGTATGTCCGAAGCCTCTGCAGGTTGTCGGCCGCCCCTGGAGGCTCTCGGAAGCCCCGAGGGTCCTCGGGACCCTTGGAAGCCGCCAGGGCTCGGGTCCTGGTGATCGTCTTGGGGGCCGGTGGGTTTCGGGGGGCTTCGGCTGCCTCTGGCGGCTTTCGGTGGTCTCCGGGAATCCCCCTTGCGATCCTCGGAGGTCCATGGCAGCCCTCGGAGACCCTTTGTGGTCCCTGGTGTCTGCTTGGGCTCTTCGGGGGTCGTCGGGGATGTCTGGAAGCCTTTGGATGCCTCGGGGGGCTCGTCCTCCGGGGGGCTTGCAAAGTGCAAACGCACAAACATATGCACATGTGCATGTGCAAATACAGATGCACATGCCGAAATAATGATGATCCGGATTTGTGGTACGTTGTGCGTTGCAGGAACGATGCGTTGCTGTCGTCATTTTGCAACTGGTTTATGCTTGCAGGCGCAGTGGACTTGGGGATACCGCCAAGGGGTCCGATCAGGCTTCTGGCGGCGGTTCGCTTATGTAAATGTACGAAACCTCTGCGTCGTTATATCTGTTACGCTGTTGTGTGATTGCACCGAAATATTGTTGCAAAGCGCCCATTCTACAGACCCGCTGCGTCGAAGTGGTCTCGCGTGGCGGCCCTCCTCCATAGCGGCATCCATGGACGTTGCGCATTGTTGTGCAGCCGCGTGCGTTTGGTGGTGTTTTGAGCGTGTTTGGTTGTGTTTTGAACACCCCTTGGCTCACTCAGCGGCGGTTTGATCGCCCCCCCCGTCTCCGCCACCCCCATGTGGATCTGAAGGATCGTCGGCCTCCGAGGCAACTCCTGGGCGGCGAGCCTCGGGCACCACCGGCTTGGCGGCGCTGGCCACAGCTGCCTCAGCATGGTAAGAAGCGCAAGGATGAAGACGAATCTCGGCCCTGGTATCCGAGACGTCCAAAACGAGCTTATAGTTCGGCGTGGAGCCTGTGATGTCCAGCGTCGGGTGTCCGGCGCGGCCCAGGCCCATCTGGATGTTGTGCTCGTCGATCGACTTGATGTCCAGCTTGTTGTCTCCAGCGTGGTAGACTGCGTCCAGCTCGCTCTGGGCCTTGCGGCTGAACAGTCCTGGCACGGCGCTGCGCACAATGCTCGCGCGGACGGTGAAGGCCTTGCCGTTCACCGAACAGGGAATCAGCGCTGCTGTGAGGCTGAACACCACCTTCGACGCTCCGAACCGGAACGGCTCCTTCTCGGGGTGCTCGATGGCTGGATGTTGAAGGCGGCCAGCCTCTTCTTGATGTCATTGCACCAGTCGAGGCCGCCGACGCACCGCGCACAGGCCGCGTCGAAGGTCAGCTTGCCCCCCGACTCCTTCAGCAGGTCCTCGACGCTGAGATAGATAAGCGCCGAGCTCGTCGCGGCCATCAGGCACTGGTGGTCCTTGTTATGAAGAAGAACCCCGCCGCCGTAACTTCTTCGGGTCGCTCGGCGGCCTGGCGCATCTGCGCCCAGTCAATGCTGTGCAGCGCGCCGTACTTCCTGTTGCGAGCCGCGGCCCGCTGGTCCTGCTGGTAGACCGCCGCGACCGTCATCTCCGCCACGTGAAGCTCCTGCACATCGCTGGTCTCGTGCGTGGCGATGTTCGTCCTGTTGCTTCCCTTCTTCGGGATGTCGGCCTTGGCATTAGGGTCATTCTTCTTCGAGCACTGCGGGTCACCGCGCCAATGGCCCTTCTGGCCGCATGCGCCGCAGTGTGTCCTTGCCTTCATCTTGGCGATCTTGGGATCGTCCTTCTTCGGCGGGTTGCCGCCGTCGCGCTTGGCGAAGTAGCCGCGCGCCTGCTTCGCCCCCTTCAGCGTGTCCTTGGCGCGCAGCATCTTCTTGGTGAAGAAGACTACCTGCTCCTCCGCCTCGTCGATCGCGCCCTGCAGCTCGTCGGGCAGCTCGTCCTCGTAGTTGTCGGAGCTGTCCGAGGACGCGCCGTCGAACTCGGCCCTACGATCCTCCTCGTAGGTCCCCGTAGCGCACGCCCGCTTGTGGCCCTTGTTCTTGTGACCTCCGTAGCCTCCTTTGTCGTGGCTGTCCTTGTTGCCGTCCACGACCGATACCTTGGGCAAGTTGATCATCAACTGCTCCTGGATCCTGGCGGGGTTGAACTGGTTGCCCACACCGTTGAGCACGCTCGCCGAGCGCTCTGGGGGCAGGCGGGCCCCCTTGATGTACAGGTCGGCTAAGACCTCGTCGGGCACCTGGATGCCCTTGGCCTTCAGCTTGGTGGCGATCCCATTGAAGCGGTTGTTGTAGTCGCGGATATCCTCGTACTTGTGCCGGGCGCAGGCCGGGCGCACCAAGGTCTCCAGCAGCGCTGGGGTCTCGAGCACTTCGATCTCGGGAAAGCGCTTCCCGAGGTACTCCAGGAAAACCTCCACCGAATTGTCGCCCTTGATGGCGTCCAGGTCGAGCTCCTCGCACGCCTCCTCGGCCTTGCCCTTGAGGCTGGCCAGCAAGGTCGCTCCCTGCTTGGGCGGATTGACCTCGGTGCCGATCTGCCAGGTGGCGACCTCTCGGCGGTGCTCCTTCATGGTCTTGCTCGTGCCATCGAAGACGGGTACGGGGATATTGCCCCCGTTGCTCTTGTCCTCGCCGCTGGCTGCAGCGGCTCCTCCTGTCGCCATGATGGCGACCCCGAATGAGAGGTACAGTCGCAATGACACGAGCCTGTAGTGCTTGCTAAATGACTCTGCAAAGTCGCGCACGTAGCTGCCGCGGTCGAGTTAGCTCCGCTACCAATGCAGACCCGATACTGCGTGAGGGGTCTGAATGCGATGCTAACCGCGAGGTTGTTATTGTCAGCAATGACGTAAAAGTATCTGCGAAGATATCAGCAATGATAGGCGATTTATGTTGCTTAGCGGCACCTGCGAGGCGTCTACCGATACGCCCAAGCTCAAAGGCCCTTAAAGGATTGAGCCCACATAGTTACGAAAGAGCATATGCTTGCTGGCATGCTATGCTGCACTGCTTACAGATCAGCACTGACACTAATTATTTCACACCGCCCCCCCTGTCCAGGTCAGTGGGGAGGGGGCAAGGGGAGGGGCAAACCCCTCCCCGAAGGGGAAGAAGGAGGGGTGGGCGAGGAAACGCTCTAAACCACCGACGCCCAGAGGGCTGGTGGGACTTTGTTTTGCTTCGGCACATTCCTGGACATCCTTCGATATACCCGTTTCAAGCCGCGCCCCCAGAACTGCCGACCCTTTTCCATGTAGGTGCTTTGTTCGCCCAAGATCCATGCCCGATGGCCCCGAGACCCGACAATGTCCCCAGGGGCCCAAATCGGGAAAAATACCTGGCTGAACAAAGTTTATGTTTATCGACCAATTCTCGGAGCAGTGTGAGCTGGGACAGCGGCAACTCAAGATCGGTTACCTGATCCCCCCTGGGATCCAAACGCAACAACTTTCCGGGCCCCCGAACCCTGAGATCCGACGTCACGAAAAAACTGGAACGTCGCGAAACAAATCACGACCAGAGCCCTACAATGGAGGCCAGTCCACAACCGCAAGAAACCCCAACCCTGAGACCCCAGGACGTCCATTAGTTCTTGGCGTGGGAACGCCACGCCTTCCATGGAAAAACAACGAAACCCAAGGAACCCAGGGCACCCTGGAGGCAAGCAGGGCGTTTCTCGGCATGGGCCCCCACTTTATCGCGGGAGATCTGGGGGCCCCATGCACGCTGCGCAAGGGGCACCCCAGGCGGCCGCAGCCGCAGAGGGCCTGAGCGCCGTATCCGGCAATCGGCTTTGCTCCCCCCCCCCCCCCCCCCCTGCCTGAGGGGAAAGGGAGGAGCGGAGGGGGAGGAGGAGGAAGGGAGGAGGAGGAGGGAGGGGGGGGGAGGAGGAGGAGGAGGAGGAGGAGGACGAGAAGGAGGAGGAGGAGGAGGAGGAGAGGAGGAGGAGGAGGAGGAGGAGGAGGAGGAGGAGGAGGAGAAGGACTGGACTGGACTGGAACTCATGGCAGCCTGGATTCCACAGCAACAGCAACTCTGACTGCAACATGAAATCGCAAGAAGAGCATGACAACTGCTGCACGGAGGACTTCAGAGAAGAGGCCTGCGAGCCTCCGCCATTACACGATGATATGGGTGGCTGCCGCGCTCTGCACTAGGCAGCACTGGCCCTGGCCAGCAACCCCAGGCGGCACGCGGCCGCACTCAGGGTGCTGGCTTTAAGGCGTGCGGTTCGAGCCCCCCCCCTTCCCGCTCCACGACCCCGCGGCCCGCGACCCCCGCCGCCCCGACCGCGACCCCGTCCCCCTCCCACAGCAGCAGGCGTTGGCGGTGGCATCACAATCACAGGAGTGGCTGGGGGTGCTGGGTGACTATATACATCAACCTTATTGCGCATGCTATCTAGAATATCTTCCCTCACTACTCCGCGAGAGACCCGTTCTCGGAAACGATCAGAATTGGGAAAAGCTCTCACGACTCTCTGTTGGCTAGGAGTCTGAAAATATCTCTCTCGAATGGGCCTCTGGGAGCCGCCCCCGCCAGGAGCCGCCCCCCCCCCCCCCCGCCCCCCCCCCCCCCCCCCCCCCCCCACCACACCTTCAGAGGACGCTCGAACAAGTCCGCTAGACGACGGCCCACCTCCATCTCCCTGTGGAACGAGAACATGATGATGGCTTTCTGCGGCTCCCCCTTCGATTTTCTTCATGGTTTTGATTCGAAACATCCCGCGCGATCGAGACAACTCGTTCATGTCGATCTTATTTATCTTGCTCTCCCAGAGATCTCTGAAATCCGAGATCAGTTTGCGCTCCTGCTCCTCGCCTGCTCCTGCTGCTGGACTGCGGGTGGCGCCGTAGGCTGCGGCGGCGACTAGGATGTGCAAGTGGGGCGGACCTCGCGCGAGCATCTCCCCCCTGGCGGTGCGCTTGGACTCGTCCCCCCCCTCCTTCGTGCGCTCCATGAGGGCCTTCGAATCGTCGTCGTATGTCTCCCCCGCCTTGAGGCAGGCCGCAACGAGACCGCTGCCCATCAGGATCCCGACTTTGATGAAGACGCATGCCGCCATGGCGGCGATCTCCCGACTGTTGCTGAGCACGAGGCGGGCCATTGTATTTACGAGCATGCGGGGTGCTTTGTCTCCCTGGGACGACTGCTTGAAATGCTTGGGCTTCGTTCGGCTTGGGCCTGATCGACCGTGGCGGCCCCCCCCTCGGCCTCCTCCTTCCGTTTCGGCATCTTGGACCACGAGGGGAAGCTCAACTCCTCCATCAGCTCTGAGGGGGATCCTCACGGAGGACGGGGCGAACGGGGCGATCTCAATGGGCAGGTGGCTGCAGAGATGGTCACACAAGTCTGAAAGACCGGAGCCCTTATAATCACAGCACGGACATGTAAACGAGGGTGGAATATCAGCAACAGTTGTCATAGTAGCTGGCCCACGGGCAATACAATGCCCCCGAGAAATACACCCCTGAAGATGCCGTCCCGCGTTGGAGGTACTTGCAAACACCTGTCTGCTGTGAATACATATGTTGCTGACTGTGAGTGTATGTGCAAGTTCTCTGACGTGGTGAACTTGACGAAGGTGATCCATGTAGCCCCGTCGGTTGGAAAATCCCACTTTACACCTCTGGCCTTCAACCTCGAGCTCACACACGAACATGGGGTCAGTGGCGTGCTCGACGCTCCCATCCACGACCACTGCTGTCGAATCGTGAATGCCCGATTCCCCCGCCGACGTCTCGGCGCTGTGGCGTGTCGGCGCAAGAAAAGGGATCGCCACCGAGTGCGCGCGCGCTCTGAATGCTGAATGCGGTGGGGGGGGGGGGGGGGGGGGGGGGGGAATCAAACAAAAAAACAAAAAGAAAAAAAAAAAAAAAAAAAAAAAATCCGCAAACGTTTCGGCCCACTCTCGATCCCTGAGAAGACGGAGGTCACGGCGCAGTTCATCCAGAAACTCTTCATCCAGGATTCCAGACGCCCACCCTACATCATGATGTACTTGTCTGACATAGGGGGAGGAAAAGGCAGGCGGCAGACCACTCACCAACTGAGGTCGATGAGCGTCCGCGGGCATCTCCCCAAACAGGCTGCACAGCACGTGGCCACTGATCTCGGGGTCCTTTGCCCAGCCTTGGTGCATGCCCAAGCGGCGGACTGCCATCTCGACCTCACTCGGTGCCACCTTCCAGTAGTTCAGGACCTGCTTATTACTCATGCTCCTCACCTTCTCCCCCCCGTTCACCACCTCCTTCTCCGATGCCTTGCCCCTCATAGCTATCCGTCCCATAGCAGCTAGCCCACAATCCAGACGACGATAATCCACCTTAGATAATGCAAAGGATTCCAGCCCACTTGAGATTGCGTTCTGAGAGAATCCCAGGAACAGCACCCGCTTCCACATATATGGTAACGGCAAGGACCAGACACCCCCCAGGCTATGAAAAGTGCTCCTGGCAGCGACGAGGCGCTTCCCGATCTCATGAGCGGCGGACTCACGTTGCACGAGGAACGGGCCCAGGTACCTAGCCTCATCCTTGGGAGCGCCCTCCGTAAGCCGAGGATGGTCCCGAACTATCTTCTTGCACGTATGTGACAACCTCGAGAGGTGGAAAAGCAAATGTTGTTTAGACATGTTCTGACCGAGCCCGAAGTGAGCCAACTTTTCATTCAAGATCTCGCCCGGCAATCTGATCTCCCCAAGAAACCCTTCCAGTGAAGTCCCAAAATCTGCTAAGATGACCTTATTCAAGTCGTCAGCGTACTTAATCAACGAGAGGCCTGCCCTGATGTCGCTCCACTGTGCGGTGAGATCCTTAGCACTTGGGTCCCGACTCCAGAGCTCTCGTCCCCGTCCCAGGATCGGCCTCGAGAATGCGGCCAGAAACATGTCGACAATGTAAGGATCACCCATCGCCCCCCCTTGCTTCGGCTGAACTGTGCATCGGGCCCCGCTCGTCGGGAGTTCAATCGCTGAGTTCCGATAGCGCTGACGACATACTGCAACACCGTGGTCCGCACAATATATACCTGCGGTAGTGTCCATCGACTCGTGCGCGCTACTCGTAAATGCATTCGACATGTCTTTCATACATATACAATGAGTCCTTGACGCCGCTCGTAAACGCCACATCGTACAATTAGACATAAGTACTGCGTTCTCACGCCGTCGACCCAGCGCACACCCGCGGCCCTGGATAGAGGGCGTTGGTCGCAACTTCTTCGAATAATATCCTTCCCCTATCGCCGGGAGCACATGCACGACACGCTTGCCCAGAAGGCCCACCATCAATGACTTCGGGAGCGCCGCGGCCTGACTGCGGCGCCAGCACAGGGGGGCAATGCTACGCCGTCGAATCTTCAAGAGTCCAACGTGCAAGAGGAAACCACAGGGTCTTGTTGTCGGGGGGGTCCTCGCTCGCGCCCACGCCTAGGTTCTGCTGCATTCGCCACCGAGGAAAGAGACACATATGCCAGAGTTCGAGAGGGGCAGCGCCCTCTGGGACCACGCGCCTCCTGGGCGCGTCCCTGACATAAGAACGAAGGTTCTGGACATCAGTCTTAACTAAGGAGGCAAGCTTGGGGTCGTCGATCTCGTAATCGCACGTCTCGCCCCCCCTCTCAGCTCTCCACCCCTCCCAGAAGATCGGTTCAACCTGCATGCCGCCCTCGCTGCCAGGTTTCTGCCACACGTGGAGCCAGTCCTCAGCATCTGGGGGCGCACTGGTGGCCAATCGTGCATATCGACGCGTCGGCCCATACCGACAACGAGCAGCACGTCGGGAAGCTTTCATCGCCTCCGCGGTACGCCCCCTGGCCCAACATTCACTGGCTTCCTGGAGCAATCTGGCACGAAACTGACGCAGGCGTTGCCGACGTTCCTTGTGGAGCTGGGCTGAAAGGGCCTTCACCTGAGCATCGATCGCCTCGGCCCCCTCCTCGCCCCCCTCCTCCTTTCGACCTCGTAGCCCGACGCGCTGACGAAGCAGGTTCCGGCGGCGCTAACAGTCCTCCCCATGCCCTGCTCGCCTCTGAGTGCCCCCCGAGAAGTGCGCCTGCCCCGCCCGAACCAAGGCCCCCTCCGAAATCTCAAATATCTCGCCTGGGGGCGCGTAGTCACGAAGATAAGGGACTCCTGCCCCCACCAGCTCCTCATTGACGGTCTTTATAAATTCCCATCCCCCCCCCCCCCTCCCTGATCTGAGCCCCTCCATCATGCCATCATAATCCCAACGGGTCCTATCACCAGCAGGACGAATCAACCCACCGTTATTGAACTCCACACTGAGCACCACAGGCAGACGATCCCGAGGATGGGGCCCCCCTGATAGGCTGCAATTTAGCTCCTAGTCGACGTAATGGATGGCAATGCCGAGTAAGATGTGCTAACCCTTGTGGATAACAGACGAAATCCATACAGCTCGAAGAAGTATTCCCGAAAAAAATGTGTTCGGCCCTCTGCTGTGCATTCCCCGCGATCACATGGTGTTTTTTTTCCGAGCAGCCCACGGAATCGCTCACCCGCCCCATCAGGAAGACGCTCGAGCGTGTCGGCATTCACCGCGCCCGTTGGTAGCTTCTCATACACCCCCTGCCTGAACCGTCCTCCCATCCCATCATTTACATCCGAGTAGAGGGAAGGGACGCAGCGGGCGGGTAAGTCACAGATCACCGAATCCAGCCACTCTATCAGGACCGACAGTGTCTTATAATACGCAGAACGAACGGCCTTACTTCCTTTGGCAGGTATAGGCGGGAAATAAGTGTTGATAGCGCAGAAGTCGGCGGGCCCGTGTTTGACTCGGACAGCGAGTGCACGGCCAGCAGCGTCTGCAGGGCTCCCCCAGATTCTCTTGATACCATTCTCGACATAGTGGAGGCCCAACGCTATCAATATTCCACAGTGAGGGGTGGAGAGAGGGGCCGTGGCCTGGTGGGGGGGGCCTCGAAGGCCAACCTGCCGCCGCGCCGCCCCCGCAGCGCCTGGGCGCCGCGCAACGGAGTCCCTCCCCTCGCCCCTGCAAGGAGCAAGATGTCGAAGTTGCGAGTCTCCTCCAATACCTCCTAGAGGCGATCTCCCGTGGCAAACATGGGGTTGTAGCCCAGGATCCGAAGAAGTGTCGGCATGAGAACAACCACACCGACACCCATCCGATCGCGTGACGAGGCAAGGCGAAACGGGTCGAAACTAAGTTTCGATACCGAGGCCAGACCAGCCCTGGTCAGCCGTGTGCCTGTGCCATCGTGGGCTTGGAGGAGAAGGAGGAGGAGGAGGAGGAGGAGGAGGAGGAGGAGGAGGTGCTGGAGATGGAGGGGGAGGATGGGGAGGAGGACGAGGAGGAGGAAGACCCCATCTTTCGGCTGCATGTCCCAAAAGGCGCGAGAACGCCCAGCGTGCCGAGATTGAGACGCCAGGACCTCAGGGACCCTCGCCGCGACCCGATCTCCTCTCTGACATTCCCTCATGTCGAAGAAATCCAATAATGCTTCTGAGCAGCAACAACAGCAGCAACAGCAGCAGCAACAACAATAACACCAACAGCAGCAGCATCAACAGCAATATGAAGAATACGAACATCAGCAACAACGACAGCAACACCAACACCAACAACAACAACTACAACGACAACAGTAACTACAGCAGCAACAACAACAGCAACAACAGCAACAGCAGCAGCAACAACACCAACACCGACACCACCGCCAACAACAATCAAGACAATACCGACAACAATCACAACAACAAAAATCAGTATAAGACAGTTCGCTCCTACTTGCCCGTGTGTCAATCAAAACCAGTTCCCCACCCCCTCGATGCCCGCCTTTTTGTTTTCGTTCACACCCCCTTTGGGGGATTATTTCTCTTTGCGGGGGGCGGCGGGCTTAGACAGGCGGGCAAACCTGAACGGGCGGACACTCCTCCGTGGGCGTACATGTGCCCGTCATTGGAATTGGTGTGGGCCCTGCAAAAAGAGGTGGGGGAGAACGAAGGAGAGTGGGAGGACAGGTCGGGGAGGGACGAAGGAAGAAGGAAAACGCCAGGAGAGAAGGAAGCGAAGAGGGGGGCGGTTGATTAGAGGCAGAGAGAGAGAGAGAGAGAAACAAAAAAAAGAGAGGTAGAGAGAGAGAGGGGAGAGAGGGAGAGAGAGAGAGATTAAACAAAAAAAAGAGGGAGGAGGCAGGAGAGGGGAGGGAGAAGGGAGGAGAGGATAGGGCAGAGAGGCACAAGGATGAGGGAAGAGAGAAGGGAGAGAGAAGGGAGGAGAGGAGGAAGGAGGGAGGAGGGAGAGGAAGGAGCAGCAGGAAGGTAAGAGCGTAAACGTTCGAGGATGTCCTAGGCGAAAGCGCCGCTCCTGAAGGAAGTCTCGGGCGGGAGCCCACGACGGGCGGACGATCCCCTGACGGGCGGGTCGGGCGGGTGGGACATTCAAGCGGGATACCTGAGTATGGCGAGAGCGCGATTCCTAAGTAAATTGTGACGGCGTCCTTGGCGCAGCGTGTTTCCTGAGCGTCGAAAGCGCGATTTCTGAATAAATTGCATGGAAGTCATAAGCGAGAGCGCAATTCCTGAATAAAATGTAAGGAGTTCTGTGGCGGGAGCGGGGTTCTTGATTAAATTGCGGAGAAATCTTGACTCAATTGCGAGGAAGTCTCAAGCGGGAGCGCCGTTCCTGAGTAAATTGTGAGGAAGTCTCAGATGGGAGCGGGGGTCCTGACTACATTGCGAGGATGTCACAAGCAGGAGCACCGACCCTGAGTAAATTGTGAGGAAGTCTCAGACGGGAGCGGGGGTCCTGAGTAAATTTGGAGGAAGTCTCAGGCGGGAGCCGTTGTTGTTCCAATCGGGGGGGCCAGGGGCACAGTTAAACACCAACTTTCCCGGTCAAAAAAACAAAATGCGAGCGTCGAGGGGCACACTTCGATGCAGAAAAAACAACATGCACCGGTGAGGGGGGATCAACAATAATTGTGATGTAGAAATGAGAATTCAACACAACAACAACAAAACAAACAAAAACATAAAACACCATAAACATAAACTGTTGGCGCTCCGCGCGGATTTCTTCGATCTGCACTGTGGCCCCCCTCCCGGGCGCGCGGAGCGCGCCGGAGGCGCCGGCCGGGGGGGGCCCTGCGTGGATCCCAGAACTCCGCGCGGAACGCAAACATGTTCTGCCTATGGCACTTCTTATTATTCTTATTATTCTTCTTCGTCTTCTTCTTCTTCTTCTTCTTCTTCTTATGATTCTTATTTTTCTTCTTCTTATTATTATTATTAATATTATATTTTTTTCTTATTATTCTTCTTCGATCATGGCGAGCCTGGCTCCGCGGGCCACTCGGCGGCCTCCCCGCGGGCCCTCCGCCGCGCAGCGCTGGCCGCCCCAGCGCTGCCGGGCAACAGCGCCAGGTGCGCGGCCCTGCAGGCGTCGCGGGCGAGCGACGGGGGCGAGCGCCCGCCGTCGTCCTCCGTCCGAGGAAGAGCAGAACATGTTTGGATCCGCGGCGACCGCGGGGGGAGGCCAGGCGCGGCCGAAGCGACCCCTACAGCAAGCAAACCTCCCCCTTTGGTGACGCCTCCCTCGCCTCTCAGACTTCCCTCCCGCCGCGCACGTACGCCTCGGGCCGAGGCGAGGGCGGCGTCACGGGGTTAGGCCGCTCTGGCGATAGTGGGCGCTGTGGAGGGGGGGAGAGAGGGGGGGCGGGCGGAGGGCATGACGCAACGCCCGTGCCCCCGGCAGGCTGTGGCGCCAGACGCACTTGGACGGTGCCGAGGACGTACTCAGACGTACCGGGGGGGAGCGTTGCGTTCTGGGGGGCAGAGAGGGGGGGTGGTGGGGGAGATCATGACGCGCGTCAAAAGAAACACTCTCCAAAGACGGCGTAGACATAAACTGTTGGAGCCCCGCGCGGAGATCCGATTGTCTTCCATCCGAGCGTTCTTCCTCGCCTCCGGCAAGTCCCCCTCGCGTCATCCCCCGCCCGAGGAGAAAAAACCGGCATCAAACGACGGTCGGGAAATTTGGTATAGCGCGTCGCAGCGGCGCCCGCTGTCGCCGCCAATCCGAGGAGAAAAACGAGGGCAGCACAACACACTGCCACCCCCAGCCAGAAACCCCACTTAATTAGACCGAAGCCAGGATGAGGATAACATCGGGTGATGATGAATCGAGAATCTCTGAGATCTGGCAGCTTTGGAGGATGTATCGGGCGCCGCGGCCTTCTCGAAGCGTTCCAGAGCACTCTGAAAGCGTTCCAGAACGCTCTGAAACGGACGTATCCTCGTCCTAGCCTCGCCCGACCACTTCTGATCTGGTGATCCAGGGGGTCCTGGCTGGGGGTGGAGGTGGCGTTTGAAGGTTCTTGGGGGCCAACAAACCACCCTCACCGCAGCCAGACCCCATGGACCCCTAGGTCAGGAGTTGGGGTCCTGGCTGGGATGGGGGGCCTGTGCGGTCATCAAAAACAGCATAAACATACACTTTCGGAACTCCTCGCGGGGACCCGAAAGTGTTCAATCTGGGTGTTTTTCTTCGATTTCGGCCAGACACCCTCGCTTCGTGGCAAAAATCATGATGGGCGGCTTTTTGCGACCTTCGGCCTCTACGGGCCCTCGCCAGGCACCAGGACCGTGGACAAAACATCAGCTCGGGACGAAAGCCGAGACTTCTGGGCACCCCGTCGGGGAAGAAATCACGACACCGGCTGGGTCGGAGAGAAGATTGCGCAAACATTGGGCGCCCGAGTTATCCGAGGTAACTCGGGTCCGGGGTAACGCGGGTTCGGAATCCCGAAAAGCGAATCCGAGTTAGCCCTGACCCGAGTTACCCCTGATGATTTGGGGCTCTGGACGCCCGAGTTATCCGGGGTAACTCGGGCCCGGGGCTAACTCGGGTTCGGAATCCCGAAAAGCGAACCCGAGTTAGCCCTGACCCGAGTTACCCCTGATGATTCGGGGCTCTCGAAACATGCGCTTTCGGAGGTCCGCGTGGATCCTCTGGGATTTGCGCTGGACGCGCGCACACAATTTGGCGGAGCGGCCTCGTGCGCAGCGGCGAGGCGGAGACTGCGAGCAGACAGTGCGCGCGGCGGCCGGGCCCTCCGCATCGCTTCGGATGCCTCCTGCCGGCATCGGCCATCCGGGCGTGGATAGCAGGGAGGGCACACACACACACGCACACACACACACACACACGCACACACACACACACACACACACACACACACACACTTTTTGGGCGTCGCAGCCCCGCGCGCAGCAACAGTGCGTCGAACGTCGGAGAGGAGAACGCGCGCGCGCACGACTGACGGCCGAGCCCTCGCGCCTCCCAGGGCGAGCAGCGCCGCGGCCAGCCAGAGGTCATCCGGGCATGGATGACCGGGGGGGCAGGCGAGGCAGACGCAGGGGCCACTGGCGATGAAGCGGCATGCCAGGAGGGCGACAGAGGGGCACAGTGGAAACTACAGCGATGCCAAGGCCAGAAGACCGGCAGAAGGGCAGGACAAGGCGCAAGGGAGCCGAAGGCCAGCAAAACATATACACACACACACACACAGGCGCGCGGAGCGCGCAGGGAGCGTCGCCGCCAGGATGGCCCAGCCCCGATCCAAGAAATCCACGCGGAGCTCCGAAAATTCATGTTTGCGCACTCTTCCTCGAATCGTCGATCGGACCTCTCGTCGCCAATCTTCCTCGAATCGTGGATCGAATCGTCCTCGAACCGCTGAATTCTCACAAGGCGTTTTCTCTTCCTCGAATCGTCCTCCAGGCGCGGCACGCCGGCGACCTCGAGCATGAGCTGGCAAGGCTTAGGAGGCTGCGCACCGGCGCACCGGCAAACCCCCAGGGCAGCCCTGGCTGGCCTCAACGGTTGGCGGCGCGCAGAGGGGGGCACGGTGAGGGCATTGGATAAGGAACAATTGGATAAGGAACCCAGGGTTTGGAAGCCAGTGGAAATCCCACCCAGGGTCTGGAAGCCAGTGGAAATCCCATAGTGGATCGGGCATGGATATCGCTGCCGCCTTCATCGGATAAGGCATCCCCTAGGGTCTAAAGCTTCCTGGGCACGTTCCTTAACCAACGCCCCCACCGTAGAAGGAGGCTGCTTCCGAGAAGGCGCTGGCCTTACATACATAGAGAAGGCCCGCGGCTTCCAAGAAGTACTCCAAAGAAGCTTTCCCCCCTCTGACTATGCCCCTCTGCGCGTGGCCGAAACGGGCCCCCGAATAGTCCTTGGCGGTCTCACCACATTACGTTGAATTTTCGGGGGACCTCGCCTGTCCCAAACATTTGTCTCTTTTCTTGTGCCCGATGCGGGCTCGATGCGGACGCGACGCGGATTTGGCATGGGTTCATTCGATGCGAATTCGACAAGGATTCGACACGGATCCGGCGAGTCCGACATGGATTCGACACTGATTCGACGCGGAGAGGGCCGCGCCGGGACAGACAAAGCCCCCCGAGGATGCAGCATAAACCGCACCAGCCCTTGTGCGCGGAAAGGCCCAGGAGCGCCGCCAGCCGCGGCGGCGGTGTGTTGAGACCGCCCCGGGGCTACTCGGGGGGGGGGTGCGTTGAGGCAGGCCAGCCAGGACGGCCTGGGGGGGCGGGGGGGGCGGCGGCTGCCTGCCCGCAGCGCCAAGCCCTACCAGCATGAGGTGGGCGGCGATCAGCGCTTCGGGGCAGTGCTCTTCTCGGAGGAGGGCCGACCGAGACACGGGCCGCTCTCCGCTTGGCCCAGATATTTAGGGGGGGAGGGGGTGGGGGAGGGGCGAGCGCCACCGCATGCTTTTGTGAAAGCTCCGGAGCATGCCTGCCAGAACGGTTCACGCACACACGACAGGGGATCCAGCTGAAAGGGGGTGGTGCAATAGATTTGGGGCAATGATACTGCAAATGTACTGCGCCGGAGAATTGTATCGCATTGTATTGCAAGCAATCTATTGCACGCGAAAGTCCAGCAATACACTTGCGCCCCGGAACGCATTGAACGCCCCAAAAGTACTGCAACCCCACAAATCGATTACACCAAATCTATTGCACCGCCCCCTTGTCGGGGGGCGGGTGCACCACATAGAAAGCACGATCGAAGCCCAAGACGGGTGGATGACGCCAGCGAGGGCCGCCGTTGCCTCGACCGAGGCCGTGCTTTCTGTTCATATATATGTGTGTATATATATATATATATGTGCATGTGTGTGATTATGTATATGTATCTGTATTTATATATATATACATGATATATATATATATATATATACAACTGCGTGTATACATATAACTATATATGTATACATGCATACTTACATATACACATATATATACATGTACATCTATATATCTCTCTCTATATATATGTATTCGGTGGTTGACCAGGTTATCCCGTGGGGAGAGGGAGGCAACGGCCGATAAGCAAACATTTTCGGTTTGGGCAGCCCCTCAGGACATGCGCAACCGACAAGGTCAGCTTCTCCGGAGGGGGGGGACCGGCGGGGGGGGGAGCGGCGGGCGGGCGGGCCCGATAGCCCGGACGACCGCTGGGCCCTGAAGAAACAGGCACCGCCTCCAGCGAGGGCCGCCGTGGCCTCGACCCCCAAACCCCCGGACGTCGTGATCAGCTCGCCACGACGCCGACCCCCAGAGGTCTCGACCCCTTCCTCGGAGCAGGGACCGACCGTCCCGGCAGTCCTATAGGCCTACCACGACATGTTCTTCGAACCCCAAAGTCTTCCAAGAACCACAATGATTTTCTTAGCACAGAAACCGGATGTGACAAAACAAGACAGTCCCAGTCAGAAATGTTCTAAGAACATTTCGTGGAAACCACAAAAAGGTTCTCAGAACATTGTTTGGTAGGTCTATAGGCACGCCAGGACGCTTCGCCACTGCTTGATCCCTCGGGACCTGTTTTTCTCTTCCCGAGCCGCCTGGCCCGACGATCCCGAGGCCCGGCACGGGCCCTCAAAATGGGGAAACCAAAAGGTACCGATACCGCTACTCCCCGGATCTCTCCTGGGGTGCGTTCTGACCAGGATCCAGCACTGGCGACGACGGAGGCCACGGAGGCCCAAAAAGGGGAGAACGAGGGCAGGTTAGAGGTATGGGTACCTCTTCCTCCTCCGAAGAAAGGCCGCACGTGCAGAACACACAAACGGTCCGCCGTGACTGAAGGGGCCCTGGGACACACAAAATGAATACACACAAATAAAAGGATTCCCTATATTTTCCCATATCTTCTCGGCTTTTGTCTCCCCCCCCCACTTCCCATATTTCCCCCTATGTTCTGAGGGATCGACGATTCATTGTGTATGTGTGTGTATTTTTTTCCCTCCTGAGTGCCCTCTACTTCACGCCTCGAGCGGGCCTGGGACGAAACCCTCCTCCGGCCTTCCCCCCCGCGGGCCCCGCCCGCGGCAGCAAAGGGCGCCAGGCGCCCGCGCGCCGCGCCCACGGACCAGCATGCCGCCGCGGGCACGCGGAGCAGCAGCTCGCCGTCCCGAAGGGCGCGCGCCGCGGAGGGCCGATGGGTCCTCCGAGCGAGTGCCGGCGGCAGCTTCTCGGCGGTGCGCACCGCACGGTCCGCACCTCGCTCTCCCCGGCGGTCCGCACCGCGGGGGTTGGGCACTTCTGGTTCTCCCATTTCTTGCCTCCTTCGCTCCGCCAGAACTGTTCGATCGCCCGCGCCATCCAGACTCGAGTGGGATGCCCGTTTGCCCTTGGCCTGACGCGCCGGCGCGCGCGCATCTGATGCGGCGGCAAGATTCGACATCGGTAATGCCGACTTCTCGAGTAGGGGGTGTGAGCAGGGACCGACCGTGCTGGCACTCCTATAGGCCTACCACGACATGTGCTTAGAACCCCAAACATGTCCGAAGGACGACAAGAACAATGTGTTTCGAACATAAGCCCGATGTGTCCAAACAAGACAGTCCCAGCCAGTCACGTTCTAAGAACATTCCGTGGAAACCACAACCAAAGGTTCTTAGACCATTGTTTGGTCGGCCTATAGGTACGCCAGGACGCTTCGCTACTGCTTGAGGGGTGGAGGGAGCGGGGGGGGCTTCTTAGGAGGAGGCTGCCTCTTAGAAGGCGCCGGCCTTCGCAGCTATAGGTGGGGCCCGCGACTTCTCTGAGGAGCAGGGCTGCCTCTAAGGAGCCCTCCCCCCTCCGCCCCCCCCCCCTCTCCGCGTGGCTGAACTTGGGTGGCGACTCGTGGGAGCCTCGGAGACGGAAACGAAGTGGACTGGAGTGGACTGCAGTAGACTGGGCTGGAGCAGGCCGGACTGGACTGGGGCGGACTCTGCTCCGCTCTGCTCTGTTATACTCAGTTATCCCCGATTCTTCTCCTCCATCTATCTTACTCTACTCTACTCAACTCTACTCTACTCTACCCGACTCTACTCTACTATGCTGCCATGCCATCTTGCTGGCTCTTGCAACTCGGCACTGTACGACGCGAATCGACACTATGTCGGCGCTAAATCGACGTTCGCCGACGCTTGTCGACGTTAAATCGGCGCTGATCGATGCTACATCGGCGCTCTCTCATCGATGGCCGGACGCTAGCACGCGCGAGCGCACTCTACACACGGAATTACCTAGAAACACAAAACTCCCATTATTTACCACCGAAGGCAGCGTGAGCTTGTCCACCGCAGCCATTCACCACGAAGCAGGCGAGGTGCTGTATGTGTACATATCTATATATATATATATATATACATATACAGATACATATACTAGAACCACGAGCGCGCTACGCGCGCGCTGAGGTTCTAGCTTCGCCCAGGGCAACGGCCAAACAACGGACGAGGAGGTTGAAGGCTGAATGCGCTTCGGTTATTCGTCGAGTTTCGTGGTCGTGGTTCGAAAAGCTCCTGGGCGCTCCTCACCCCCAGGCGGCCCGAGGCGGCCAAAAACGGCACCTCTTCCTCGTCCTCCTCTTTCCCCCTGCTCTTCCCCCTCTCCTCCTACTCTTCCTCCCCCCCCCATCGTCCCCTCCTTTCCCCCCTTCCTCCTCCTCCGCCCCCTTCCTCCCCTCCTCCTCCTTTCCCTCCTCCTCATGTTTTTCCTGATCCTCCTCCTCCGCCTCCTCCTCCTTCTCCTCCTACTGTCCCTCATCCTCCTCCTCCTCTTCCTCCTCCTCCCCCACACCTC
Organism: Prorocentrum cordatum; assembly: GCA_963575745.1. NCBI lineage: Eukaryota > Dinophyceae > Prorocentrales > Prorocentraceae > Prorocentrum > Prorocentrum cordatum. The sequence continues at coordinate 237,158 of CAUYUJ010014450.1, read as the reverse complement.
CTTCTCCTCCTCCGCCTCCTCCTCCTCCTCCTCATCATCATCATCACCATCACCATCATCAGCTTCATCATGTTCCTCCTCCTCCCCCTCCTCTCCTCCTCCTCCTCCTCCTCCTCCATCCTCTCTCTCCTCCTCCTCCTTTCCTCCTCCTCCTCCTCCTCCTCCTCCTCCTCCTCCTCCCCTCCTCCTCCTCCTCCTCTCACTCCTCCTTCTTCTCCTCCTCCTGTTCAGACGACATGGCTCGCCAAACGGCACTTCGACGCCGCGCAAGCATTGGGCCACGTCGGATCAAGGGAACACTCGGGGGAGGCCCCCCTTGCTTTCCTCCTCCTTTTCTCTCTTCCTCCACATCCTCCCCCCCTCCTCCTGCTCCTCCTTTTCCTCCTCCGCCCCCCTCCTCCCTCCTCGTCCTTATCCTCCTCCTCCTCCTCCTCTCCTCCTCCTCTTTCCTCCTCCTCTCCTCCTCCTCCTCCTCCCCTCCTCCCCCTCCTCCTCCTCCTTCCTCCTCCTCCCCCTTCCTCCTCCTCTCCTCCTCCTCCTCCCCATTCATCATCATCATCATCATCATCAGCATCATCATCGTCATCATCATCGTCGTTACCATCAACATCATCATCCTCATCATCATCGCCCCTCTTCCCTCCTTCTCCCGTCCCCCTTCTCTCTCCACCCCCCTCCCCCGCCCTCGTCTTCCTCTTCCTCCTCCTCCTCGTCCATCTCCTCTTCCTCCTTTCCTCTCCCCCCTCCTCCTCCACCGCCTCCGCGTGCAAGAAATCCAACGACATGTCGCGGAAATCAACGAACTGTGTCCCTCCGGGTTTTTTTTCGAGCGTCCTTTTAGGACATGTCGGGGCCGTCTTAGGGCCCCCTTGGGCGTCCTGGGAACCCCGAAATCATGTTCCGATAGAGGCTTCGGGGAACATGATTTCGGACGCTGCGGAAGAGGCCTCCCGAGAATCTCTATAGGCAGCTCTGCTTGTCCCCGTTGTGGCTCTGTTGGGTGCTTTTTGGGGCTCTCGTGGGCTGGCTTGTAGCTATCATGGGTCATCTTGGGCCCCTCTTGGGCCGTCTTGGGGCTCCTCGGGGTGGCACTGCGAAGACGTCGTCGTCGTCGCCGTTCCCCGATCGGCGGCGTCAACTGTTGTCATCGTCGTCCATCGTCGTCGTCGTCGGTCGTCGCCGTCGACGACCGCCGTCGTCATCGTCAATCACCGTCGCCGATCACCGTCGCCGATCGTCGATCGGCCCCGAGCCCTCCCGCCCACTCATCCTCCTCTCCTCCTCCTCCTCCTCCTCCTCCTCCTCCTCCTCCTCCTCCTCCTCCTCCTAATCTGCCTCCTCTTCCTCTTCCTCCTCCTCCTGAAATCATGTTCCCGGAGACGCTTCCGGGGACAGGATTTCGAACGATGCAGAAAAGACTGGGTCCAGGGTGGCTCTGCGCACGCGGACAGCGTCGCCGCCGTCGGCGTGGCCGTCGTCGTCGTCGCCGTCGTTCGTCGATCGGCGACGTCGACTGTTGTCATCGTCGTCTATCGTCGTCGTCGTCGGTCGTCGACCGTCGTCGTCGTCGTCGTCGTCGTCGTCGTCAATAACCGTCGCCGGTCGTCGTCGCCGATCGTCGATCGCCCTCGAGCCTCCTCCTCTCTCCCCCCCTCCTCCCCTCCACTCCTCCTCCCCGCCTCCTCCTCCTTCTCCTCCTCCCTCCTCCTCCTCCTCCTCCTCCTCCTCCTTCGCCCTCTCCGTCTCCTCCGCGCGGAAGAAATCCAACAACATCTCGCGCAAATCAACGAACTATGGCCCTCCGGGCCTTTTTGAACGTCCATTTAAGGCCTTTCGGGGCCGTCTTAGGGCCCTCTTGGGCGTCCTGGGAACCAGGAAATCATGCTCCCGGAGAGGCTTCTGGGAATATGATTTCGAACGAGGCCCTCTTGGGCCTCCCTGAGGCCGTGTTGGGAGCCTCCTGGGCCAACTTTGGGGCCTCTTGGGCCGTCTTGGGGGTTCCGTGAACCTCACAGGACGACTCTTGGGCTGTCTTGGGGCTCGGGGGCGTCTGTGGGACCAAGCAAGCAAGTATGCTGAAAACGTACGTTGTACAACGGGAATGGGCCGATTTTTGCCTCTTGAAGGCCCTCTTCGGCCAGCTTCAAACCATCTCGGGCCCTCTTGAGGCGCTCTTGGACGTCTTGGGGCCCTCTTGGGCCTCGCTGAGGCTGTCGGACAGCGTCGCCGCCGTCGGCGTGGCCGTCGTCGTCGTCGCCGTCGATCATCGATCGGCGGCGTCGACTATTGTCATCGTCGTCGATCGTCATCGGTCGTCGTCGAGGTCGTCGTCATCGTCGTCGTGGATCACCGTCGCTGGTCGTCGTCTCCGATCGTCGATCGCCCTCTTGCCTCCTCCTCCTCCTCCTCTCTCCCCCCCTCCTCCCCTCCACTCCTCCTCCCCGCCTCGTCCTTCTCCTTTTCCTCTTCCTCCTCCCCCTTCCTCCTCCTCCACCTCCTCCTCCTCCTTCGCCCTCTCCGTCTCCTCCGCGTGGAAGAAATCCAACAACATTTCGCGAAAATCAGCGAACTGTGGCCCTCTGGGAATTTTTGAATGTCATTTTAGGGTCTCTGGGGGCCGTCGTGGGGCCCTCTTGGGCGTCATTGGAACCCGGAAATCATGTCTCGCAGAAAGTTCGGGGAACATGATTTCGAACGAGGCCCTCTTGGGCCTCCCTGAGGCCGTCTTGGGGGCCTTCTGGGCCGGCTTTGGGGCCTTTGGGGCCGTCTTGGGCTGTCTTGGGACTCCTCGGGGGCCACTCTGAGGACGAAGCAAGCGAGTATGCTGAAATTGTATGTTTTGCCTCTTGGAGGCCCTCTTGGGGCCCTCTTCGGCCATCTTCAAGCCATCTCGGGCCCTCTTGAGGCGCTCTTGGACGTCTTGGGGCCCTCTGGGGCCTCGATGAGGCTGTCTTGTGTGCCTCTTGGGCTGTCACGCGGGCAGCGTCGCCGCCGTCGGCGTGGCCGTCGTCGTCGCCGTCGATCGTCGATCGGCGCCGTCGACTATTGTCATCGTCGTCGATCGTCGTCGTCGTCGGTCGTCGACCGTCGTCGATCGTCGTCGTCGTCGTCGTCGTCGTCGTCGTCGTCGTCGTCGTCGTCAATCACCGTCGCCGGTCGTCGTCGCCGATCGTCGATCGCCCTCGAGCCTCCTCCTCTCTCCCCCCCTCCTCCCCTCCACTCCTCCTCCCTGCCTCCTCCTCCTTCTCCTCTCCTCCTCCTCCTCCTCCTCCTCCTTCGCCCTCTCCGTCTCCTCCGCGCGGAAGAAATCCAACAACATCTCGCGCAAATCAACGAACTATGGCCCTCCGGGCCTTTTTGAACGTCCATTTAAGGCCCTTTTGGGGCCATCCTGGGGCCCTCTTGGGCGTCCTAGAAACCCGGGAATTATGTTCCCGGAGAGGCTTCTGGGAACATGATTTCGAACGAGGCCCTCTTGGGCCTTCCTGAGGCCGTCTTGGGGGCCTCCTGGGCCGGCTTTGGGGCCTCTTGGGCCGTCTTTGGGAGGCTCCGTGAGCCTCACAGGACGACCCGTTTGGGCCGTCGTGGGCCCTCTTGGGTCTCTCTTGGGCTGTCTTGGGGCTCGGGGGCGTCTGGGGCACTGTGAGCACCATGCAAACGAGTATGCTGAAAATGCATGCTTTACGAGTGGGAATGGGCCGGTGTTTGCCTCTTGAAGACCCTCTTGGGGCCCTCTTCGGCCATCTTCAAGCCATCTCGGGCGCTGTTGGGGCACTCTTGAGCGTCTTGGGGCCCTCTTGGGCCTCGCTGAGGCTGTCTTGTGGGACTCTTGGGCTGTCTTTGGGGCCTCATGGGCCGTCTTGGGCGGGTTCGTGGACCCCACAGGACGCCCGGGGCGGCCATGCCAACCGGTGGCGCCACCCCACCCCCGCCCCCGGGCCCCGTCCGTCTGTCCTACTGCTCCTCTCCAAACCCTCGTTCCCTAACCTCCCGATCATGTTCCCGGACCCCCGTCCCTTCCCCCCAGAGCACCGCAGCAGTAGGAAAGCGTTCCGAAATGGTGAGAAATCATGTTCCCGGAAAGCGTTCAAGAATATGAATCGTACTTCGTCCAAGGCGCCTCGGAAGGCGCAGAATACTCCTCCAAGGCGCGGAATCATGTTCCCGGACCGCCTTCCGGGAACATGACGGGGACGACCTCCTGAGGGCCTCCAGTGGGCCTCTTGGGGGCCTCTCGGAGGCCTGTTGGGCTCTCCTGGGGGCCTCTTGGGGCGCGCTCAGGGCCATTTTTGGGCATCTTGGGGGCCTCTCGGGGGCCTCCAGGGGGGCTCTTGGGGGCCTGTTTGGGGCCTCTTGGGGCCTCGCGGGGTCCTCTTGGGGCCCGCTGAGCTCGCTTAGGCAGTCTTGAAGCCCTGTCGGGGCTCTCCTGGAACCGTTTTGGGCGGTTCCTGGGCCATCTTGGGGCTCTCCTGGGCAGTCTTGGGACGATGTTGGGGGTCTCTTGGGCCGTCTTGGGGCGGTCTTGGGGGCCTCTTCAACCGTTTTGGAGCGGTTTTGGGAGACTCTTGGACGGTCTTGGAGCGTCGGAACCCTGAAAAAGCGAGAAGGCCCAAAGCCTCGAAAAAAACAATAAAAATCAACGATGTTGGCTTGTCGCG
>CAUYUJ010014450.1:227500-230000 GCA_963575745.1 Prorocentrum cordatum | reverse complement strand
CCAACATCATCATCAGTATCGTCATCGGTACACCATCACCATCATCATCATCATCACCACCGTCATAATGATCATCATCGGGATACCATAATCATCATCAGCAAGATCATCATTACCAACATCATCACCAACAACAACGGGCAGAAACATCAACATCATCGTCATCTCATCATCATCAACATCATCAACATCACCAGCGGGACACAGCCATCGTCATCATCACCATCAGCATCATCATCAGCATCGGGACACCATCATGGTCACCATCGTTGTCATCGTCAACATCATCAACATCATCGGGACACCATCATCATCATCAGCTCATTATCATCATCATCATCATCATCATAATCATCATCATCATCATCATCATCATCATCATCAACAGCATCATCAACATCATCGGGACACCATCATCATCAGCAGCAGCATCATCACCAACATCATCATCAATATCATCATCGATACACCATCACCATCAGCATCATCATCACCACCGTCATAATCATCATCATCGGGATACCATAATCATCATCAGCAGCATCAGCATTACCAACATCATCATCATCAACAACAACGGGCAGAACATCAACATCATCGTCATCTCATCATCCTCATCAACATCATCATCATCATCATCATCATCATCATCATCATCATCATCATCATCATCATCATCATCATCATCACCAGGACACCATCATCGTCATCATCATCACCATCAACACAACCATCATGATCATCATCAACATCATCATTATCGGGACACCGACGGGGCACCGACGGGACACCGGCGGGACACCGCGGGCCCCCGGCCGCCCGGAAGGGAGTCATTTGGTCCTGCCGCGCCTCAGCCACACGGGACACCAGCGGGACACCAGCGGGACACCGCGGGCCCCCGGCCGCCCAGAAGGGAGACATTTGGTCCGGCCGCGCCTCAGCCACAGGAGTCTCTCTCGCCCGCCCACGCAGCTTCGCCTCGCCCGCACGGCACGCACGAACACGAAACCGAAATCGATTTCCCGGTGGGGGGGTTCTCCGTTCCACTTCGATCTCACCCCCTCACCTCCGATATATATATATATAGAGAGAGAGAGGGAAACATACGTAAGACATGTAGGATCATGTACACAGGAAAAGGACAGTCTATAGAAACATACGTACGTCGTCCAAGGCGCCTCGGAAGGCGCCTCGGAAAGCGCAGAATACTCCTCCAAGGCGCGGAATCATGTTCCCGGACCGCCTTCCGGGAACATGATGGGGACGACCTCCTGAGGGCCTCCAGTGGGCCTCTTGGGGGCCTCTCGGAGGCCTGTGGGGCTCTCCTGGAGGCGTCTTGGGGCGCGTATATATATATATATATAGATAGGGAAGAAATTGAAATACGTGGAAGAAGTGGCACGACTTGGGAGGGCTTGGGGGAATATTCATATATACATATATATATATATAGAAACATACGTAGGACATGTAGGATTGTGTACACAGGAGATGGATAATCTATAGAAACATACGTACGTCGTCCAGGGCGCCTCGGAAGGCGCCTCGGAAAGCGCTGAATACTCCTCCAAGGCGCGGAATCATGTTCCCGGACCGCCTTCCGGGAACATGATGGGGACGACCTCCTGAGGGCCTCCAGTGGGCCTCTTGGGGGCCTCTCGGAGGCCTGTTGGGCTCTCCTGGAGGCGTCTTGGGGCGCGCTCAGGGCCATTTTTGAGCATCTTGGGGGCCTCTGGGGGCCTCCGGGGAGGCTCTTGTGGGCCTCTTTGGGGCCTCTTGGGGCCTCGCGGGGCCCTCTTGGGGACTGCTGGGCTCGCTTAGGCAATCTTGAAGCCCTGTCGGGGCTCTCCTGGAACCGTCTTGGGCGGCTCCTGGGCCATCTTGGGGCTCTCCTGGGCCGTCTTGGGACGATTTTGGGGGTCTCTTGGGCCGTCTTGGGGCGGTCTTGGGGGCCTCTTCGGCCGTCTTGGAGCGGTTTTGGACGGTCTTGGAGCGTCGGAACTCCGAAAAAGCGAGAAGGCCAAAAACCTTGAAAAAAAAATTAAAATCGACGAGTTTGGCTTGTCGCGGCTCTCTTGGGAGGCCTCTTGGGATGCCTTCGGGGCCTCATGGAGCTCTCTTGGAACGTCTTCGGGCCTTCCTGGCCATTCCTGAGGCTATCTATGCGCGTCTTGGAGCGCTCGCGGGCCGTCTTGGGCGGTCTCGAACTGTTCCTGGCGGTCCCAGGGGCCCTCCGGGACGCTTCGGACGCTCCCGGGGGCGCCCTGCACACCCCATGGAGATGACAGGCACCGCCCCGGGGCCCTACTCCGATAGATATATATATATATATATATATATATATATATATATATATATATGTATATATAAATATATAAATATATATATATATATATATATATATATTATATATATATATATGTGTGTGTGGTGGGCCATATGTCTAGATATCGATGAACAAAAAAACATAAACATAATCTCTCGAAGGTCCGCGCGGATT
>CAUYUJ010014450.1:195000-222500 GCA_963575745.1 Prorocentrum cordatum | reverse complement strand
TAGATATGTATAGATCTGGTATAGATCTGTCTGTCTGTCTGTCTGTCTGTCTGTCTGTCTCTGTCTGTCTGTCTGTCTGTCTGTCTCTGTCTGTCTGCCTGTCTGCCAGTCTATTTGTCTGTCTGTCTGTCTGTCTGTCTGTCTGTCTGTCTGTCTCTGTCTGTCTGTCTGTCTGTCTGTCTGTCTCTGTCTGTCTGCCTGTCTGCCAGTCTATTTGTCTGTCTGTCTGTCTGTCTGTCTCTGTCTTTATGTTTGTTTGTATGTATGTATGCAAGAATGTATGTATGTAAATATGTGTATGTATGTATGTATGTATGCATGTATGTATGTATGTATGTATGTAGATAAATGGACTCGCGCACAGCGACGAGGCGGAATAAGTCGAGCAAGCGGCAAGGAACTAACGCGCGCGGACGGTCCCTCAAAGCGGGACCACTTTGGGTCCCGCCCGTAGGCCACCCGGGCGGATCCAATGAATTCGCGCGGAACGCCAAAAGTTTGTGCTCATTGCGTTTTTTCTTCTTCGAAAAGCGGCAATAGGCCCCGGATAGCGGAGCCGCATATTCCTGGGCGGGGCTGTGGGCTATTTCTTGGGCCCCGTTCGGCGATAAATGGGCAAGCCGCGGTCGATGCTTCCCCACCTGAGCCGCCCCCCCGATGCCGATGCCCCTGACAAGGGTGCCGCCCCACCGAACAGGAAGCCAGGGCCGGGTCAAAGTCGGACCAGGACAAGTCGGGAGCTCTGAGTTCTGGCAGTCCTGGAGGATGCATCGGACGTCGCAGCCGTTCAAGAGTGCTGCGGACCGCTCTGGAGCTCATGCCTGGACCCGCCCGATATTGGCATTGCGCGACCCCTCAGGTCCGACGATGCGACAGTGTATACATATATACACATGTACATATACCTATATACGTTTCCATATACATGTATGTACATATACGTATGTATAAACATACACACATAGAGACATACCTACCTACCTCCCTCCCTCCTTCCCTACCTACCTACCAATATATCTACCGACCTACCTACAGACCGACCGACCGACCTACTTATATACCTACGTACCTACCGACCTACCGACCTACCTACCGACCTACGTACGTACATACATGCCTACCTACCTACCGACCGACCTACCCACATACATACACACACATACATACATACATACATACATACATGCATGCATGCATGCATGCATGCATACATACATACGTACATGCATACATGCATACATAAATGCATACATGCATACATACATACATACGTACGTACATACATGCATAAACAAGCACACATGCAAACATACAAACATGCAACATACAAACGTACATGCATACATGCATGTATGCATACACACCTACCTACCTACCTACCTACCTACCTACCTACCTACCTACCTACCTTCATACCTACCTACCTACCTGCCTACCTACCTACCTACCTACCGACATACATTCCTACGTTCATACACACATGCATACATACATGCATATATAGAGAGAGATGTGCATGCATGCATGCATATCTGTATACATACATGCATGCGTGAATACATGCGTGCATGCATACATGCATACATGCATACATGCATGCATGCATGCATACTTAAATACACACAGGCACACATACATACATACATACATACATACATACATGCATGCATGCATACATGCATACGTACATACATCCACACATCCATACATCCATACATGCATACAGGCATGCATGCATACATGCAGATATGCATACATGCATACATGCATACGTGCGCACAAACACACGTACAAACATACATACATACATACGTACATACATACATACCCAAGTGCATACATACATACATGCATGCATGCATGCATGCATACAGGCATACATGCATACATGCATATATGCATACATGCCTACATGCATACATACGTACATGCACACATACATACATACATACTTACATACATGCATACAAACATACGTACATGCATACGTGCATACATACATACATACATAATTACGTACATATCTGCATAAACAAGCAGACATGCAAGCATACAAACATGCAAATATACAAACGTACATGCATACATGCGTGCATGCATACACACCTGCCTACCTGCCTACCTACCTACATACATACATGCACACATACACACCCATACGTACATGCACATGTATACAATATACATATAGATGCATGCATACATGCATCCATGCATGCATGCATACAAACCTATATACACGCATACATACATATATGCATGCATGCATGCATGCATGCATACATACGTACATACATCCGCACATGCATACATCCATACATGCATACATGTATACATGCATACATGCATATATGCATACATGCATACATGAATACATGCGCACATACACATATGCATACATACATACATGCATACATGCACGCATGCGTACATGCATACATGCATACATAGATACATACATACATAGATAGATAGATACATACATACACACATACATGCATACATACATACATACATACATACATATATACATTTATACATACATACATTCGTACATACATACATACATGCATACAGACAGGCCCCAGCGGGAGGGTCCGCATCGCACCGCCGCCCTATTCTGGCACGCCCCTCACACGGTTCATGGCCCAATAGGGAGCTCCACCGAAGGCCCCAGCGGAAGCGTCCGCATGGCACCGCCGCCCCATAAGAGAAAGCTATTGCATCTCGAAACATCACGATCTGCGGCCTCTTCCGAGCTGGATCGATCCGTGAGGGCCCCAGGGCCCGAAACCTGGCGAACACGCCGGTGCGCAAACAAAAATTGCAACGCCCAGATCTCAGGGGCGCCCGACCAGAGGGCCCTCGAGGCCCATTGCCCGACAGACGGCCCGGGACGATGGTACTCGGCGGCGAGCGGGGGGGGGGAAGTGAGAAGGAGAAGGCCTTCTCAGAAGGCGGCGGAACTTCTCAGAAGCCCTCGCGCCTTCTGAGAAATTGTTTGTCTGCGGGAAAGGATTCGAGAACTTCTCGGAAGGGCGGGGGACTCCCGAACCTTCTGAGGAGGCCTTCTCCTTCTCACTTCCCCCTCTCGCTCGCCGCCGAATGGTACGAGAATCATGTTGCGATAATTACGCTTGGCTCAGGGTCCGTTCTGGGATTTCCGGAGGGCTTCTGGCGGCAGCGACCACTCGTGCCCGACCACTCGTCTCTGGCATCGCGGGGCACGACAGGAACACCTGGAAACCTTGGAGCGCACCATCTTCACGACGTCTTTGGCGGCGCCGACGAGGGGGTGGTGCCAGAGCATCGAGACCCCCTTTGAGGGCCGCCGCCAACGTCTTGCTCCTCTGAGACAAGGCGGAGTCTTGCGGGCGGCTGGGGGGGATAAACTTGTTTAGACCCCAGAAAATCGAGAAGCAGCGGGGGAAGAAGCCAAATCCGTTCAAAATCAGTCCCCGGACCAATGCCACGGTCCATCTGGTGTAGAACCCCAGATCCGTCTTTCACGGTCCCTGGGCCCGAACCCAGCCCTGGGAGGCCTCAAAGGCCATAGCCCCTCCCGACCCCTGAACCTCGAACCTCGGGAGCGGCCAAGAGGGGGGTGTCCAAGAGGGGGGTGTGCAAATCATGACCCGCGGCATGTGCGCGGCCCAGCGGGGGGGCCAGGGACGTAATGAAATAAGAAGAGGCGCCATGAAATCTGGGGAAATCTCATGGCCCACGCCATGATATCCACCCCCCCCTAGTCATCACCCCCCTCTTTTCCGCTCCCGAGAACCTGCCCCCCCCCCCCACTCCTGCTGGCCGGAACCGTGCAGTGCTGGGCCACCTCAGGCCCCTGGCTGGCTCCAACCCCCAGACGGTCGACGAGCGGGATAATGACGACGGCGACCGACGAAGGAGTTAATGACAATGACGACGAACCGACGACGACGACGACGACGACGACGACGACGACGACGACGACGACGACGACGACGCGGCGGCCGGCGACCGAAGGGCCACGCCCGGCGGCCAGCGGCCGGCGCGCGGTGGCCTCCCGCCACGTACACGCGGCCCCCCAGCTCGGCCGCCGCGCAGTAGTCGCGCCGCCGCAGCATCGGGGGCAGCCGCCGCCAGGCGCCCTGCAGTGCGGGGCGGGAGCTCACAGCCGGGCTCGAGTGGAGAGGACCCGCGAGAGGACACCAGACCCTTCCGAGGGCCACATTGCCACAGGAATGCAGGAGGCGGACTCGATTGGACAGGACCCGCGAGAGGACACCAGACCCTGCCGAGGGCCACATTGCCGCAGGAATGCAGGAGGCGGACTCGATTGGACAGGACCCGCGAGAGGACACCAGACCCTGCCGAGGGCCACATTGCCGCAGGAATGCAGGAGGCACGGGTCGCGAGACACAGGACACAAGGGTACCCTTGAGCTGGCAGGGTCGATCCACTAATCCGGGCCGACTGTATCCGCGGCCTGGGAACCGACGTCCTGGTGCCTCAGCGGGCGGTGGATCTGGATGCATGTTGGCCCCCGAGGGCCCGGATGTATCCAGATCCACCGCCTGTGGAGGTCCGCGAGAATCGACCTCCCAGGCGGTGCAGATGGAAAAATGCCCGCCTCGGATGCAGCGGGCGACGAGATCTGTACGTATCCACTGCTCCCTGGCCAGGCCCCTCCGGAACCCAACCGCGCTGTCTGCCCCACGCCCTCCTGGCTCGGCCAGGCGGGCGCGTGCACAGCTCCTGGGCTCGGGAGTGGGCCTGGCCGGGGGAGCAGTGGCTATGCATAGGTTTCGCCGCCCGATGCAGTGCGGGCAAGGTTGGTGCAGTCAGCGTGCCACCAGATGGGACGCACAAAGAAGCAACGGGTGGGGCTCTTCTAGCCGCGGCGGGCCCGGGCCCCCAGCAGGCTCCACGGCATAGGTTTAAGTTGGGCCTGTCCCTCGACAGGGGGAATGCTCAAAAATAGTCACAAAATAAAATGGGGACGATTTTTTGAATACGTTCTCAAAATGTTTGAAAAGTTTTGGGGTATTTCTTTATTTCTCGCCCAAAATCCGCCTATAGGGGGACATGCCCGACCTAAGCAGAAGTTTGAGGAGAGGCCCGAGAACTCAAGCCCTTCCTGAGCCCAAAACGGTCCGGATTCCGGCGTCTTGACTGCATCAACATCCGCTGCGTCTTGGAGTTCCGGGCCCCTTCATCCTTTCAGAAAGCAGAGGCGCAGTGGACATGGATAAAAAAGTCTGGCCCCTGGGGGTTAGAGTTTGATCCATACCCACTGCGCGTCGGCCTTTTGACGCCCCGTCCCAGAAAGTCCATGACGCGCTGGATATGAATAGAAATCTTGCCCCCACTGCAGCGAACGGTCGGCAATCTCGGCGGCGAAATGCGAACCCTGCCCTCGCCGATCAACGAGTCTGGCAACTCGATGGGTTATGTTGCCTCGTTGGGGGACCTCGTCTGTCCCATCGCGCCAGCAATTCGTGTCGCATACATGTCGACATCATGTTGGACGCGTTGAATCCGTGTCGAGTCCACGTCGAATCCACGTCGAATACGCGTGGAAACCACGTCGGAGTACAAGAACATACTGCCATGTACAAAACAAGAGAAGCCCCCCGACGGTGCAAGGCAACGAGCGGTCGGCAGTCGGATCAGATCGGAGCATGCATCGGATCGGACGCCATGCCCTCAGATCCGTGCGCTGTAGTTTTCTCACCCCACAAGGTTTCGCCCGTTTGCGCGCCCAGAGACCATCGCAAATCGCGAGCCGGCTCGACAGATGCCGCGGAAAGAGGGGGTCGGTCGAGGGCCCCAGTCGTGATTGCTGGGGGTACAGGGTACAGTGGGGGCGCGACCACAAAGAAACCTCCCACGAGAAACCCGACCCTGAGACCCCCGGACGTGCACTGATTTCGAGCGTGGGGACGCCACACTGTCCACAGCAAAAGCATCGACACCCAAGAAGCCCAGGGCACCCTGGAGGCAAGCAGGGTGCTTCTTGGCATGGGCCTCCACTGTATTTGAATGCTGTTCGCAACAGCGGATCTCGGGGTCGGCGCCGCATCGAAATCGCATCGGCTCGACCGCGCCAGCGCGCACCGCTGCGCCGAGCCGCGCAGGCATCGGTGGCCGCCCCAGATCGCCCGACGCTCCAGACCGAATCGGAGCGGAGGAGGACAAAGTCCGTTGATAGGTTCAAGACGGTCCTGTCCCCCTACAGGCGGATTCTGTACGAAAATATAGAATACCCAACAAAATCCGCCGGCCCCCTTGTGGGGCCAACAGGCTGTAGGCCGAAGCTTCGCAGTTTCCTGTACCAGTTGCAGCTTCCAGTTTCCACTATTACAGTTATGCTTCTTGCTGCTTACTGTTCCTTGTTGACTTCTTGCTGCTTACTGTTCCTTGTTGATGGACCGCGCGAGGGGAGGCCCCAAACTGGCATTTTTACCACGCCCTGAGCGTGTGCTCTGAATTGCTGGGGTGGGTAAAAACTTATACCCCTCACCCAGATCGGCGGGGTCAAGGTCCAAAAACACAAGGGATTTGTCACATTTCTGACATTCGGTGGCACCCCTCACGCAGATCGGCGGGGTCAGGGAACAAAACAAAATGGATGTGCCACATTTCTGACATTCGGTGGCACCCCTCACGCAGATCGGCGGGGTCAGGGTCCAAAAACACAAGGGATTTGCCATATTTCTGACATTCGGTGGCACCCCATCACGCAGATCGGCGGGATCAGGGTCCAAAAACAGATGGATTTGCAACATTTCTGATATTCGGTGGCACCCCATCACGCAGATCGGCGGGGTCAGGGAACAAAACAAAAGGGATGTGCCACATTTCTGACATTCGGTGGCACCCCTCACGCAGATCGGCGGGGTCAGGGTCCAAAAACACAAGGGATTTGCCACATTTCTGACATTCGGTGGCACCCCTTACCCAGATCGGCAGGGTCAGGGTCTAAAAGCACAAAGGATTTACCACATTTCTGAAATTCGGCGGCACCCCTCACGCAGATCGGCGGGGTCAGGGTCCAAAAACACAAGAGGGATTCGCCACATTTCTGAAATTCGGCGGCACCCCTCACACAGATCCGTAGGGTCAGTCCAAAAACATAATGGATTTGCCACATTTCTGAAATTCGGTGGCACCCGTGACGCAGATCCGTAGGTTCAGGATCGAAAAACAAACAGGTCCCGACACTGCTTCACGACGGCGCCCAGACCTCATGATTTAGCTTTTGCATCTCCCATTATCCGAGAAAGGGGGCCGGCGGCATGGGGCGAAGCCCTTACGGATAATCCAAAAAACTTCAACAAAATTCTCCCCATACTATTTTTGAAACTGTGTTTGAATATTCCTCCTGTAGAGGGACAGGCCCGACTTAATGATAGGGGAACGAAGAATGACAGAAATACAAAACAATCGGAGGTCCGCGCGGATTTCTGGGACTGGCGCTGGACCGCCCTGGGGCGGCGCCTCCGGCGCCGCCCCTGGCGCGCCCCGCGCGCCAGGGAGAGAAGGGTCGGGCGCCGACCCGAGAGATCCGCGCGGACCTCCGAGTTTTTGTGTTTATACATGTCATTTGTCGTTCCCCTACTCCACATCCCTTCTTAATCGACCCCCCTAAAAAACCAGACCCCCCTCCGAATGTGACCTAAAATATTCTGGACCCCCCTCTTCGACGGGACGCCTTAATAAACCGGACCCCCTAAGCTCCAATCCAAAGAAAGCGCCCTAATAAACCGGACCTCCCCAGTTACACACAGGCGCCTTAAGAAACCGGACCCCGGGGACGATTAACAAGGGATTTGAAGTAGTCGAGGGCGCGTCAGGCATTTCTGCACCGGCGGGTCTGGGAGGTGCATCGGAAACCGCAGCCGCCCGAGAGCGTCCTGGGAAGAGCGCGCTTTTGAACTCGCGGCCAAAGGGGGGGGGGTAGCGGGGGGGGGACGGGAGGGGGAGTGGCCCTTCCTCAGACTGTGGTTGGTGCCGGACGCACTGCGGCAGTGCCAGGAGCGCACTGAGGGGGGGAGCGTTACCTTCCGGGGGGGGGGGGGAAGGGTCGGGAGCATACAATATTCGGCCTGACCTGAGGAACGATAAATACGGAACGAAGCCCCATTTTTCCAAGGAGGTACAGGAAGCCCGAAGGAACACCAGGGGGGCTCGCCGCCCAACCGGTAGCGGAACGCAGGCAAACCAAAAGCACGGCCGAGCCCCTCTTGAAAAGTAGGTGCTCCTTGTTCAAGTTTTGATCCCGGGGCTTTGCCCTCTCTTGGCCTTGACGTGAGGCCCCTCCTCCTGCCTTCCCCCCTCTGTCAATGCGCGGCCCGCTCAGCTTCGACCGGAAGAGGCTCGCTCCCGACCCGCGGATCAAAAAAGTGCTCCTTGTCCGAGCCGGGCCCTGCCAGGCGCCTTCCGGCCCCGAGGGCTTCCAAAAGACAGCTCTCGAGCGCCCGGAGGGCGCGTGGCGGCCTCTCGGGCCCCGCGCCGGCTCCCGACGGCCCCCCCAGCGCCCGAGACGGGCACCCCCTCGGAGGCCGCGCACGGTGACAAGAAGAAAAAAACCGGCCACGAGCAGGGCAGGACCCGCCCTCGCGCGGACGCCCACTCCTCGTGTATGCTTCGGCCTGGCATCGCTCGGACGTGTGCGTTTTTTCCTCGGCGAGGACCATCGAGGAGCATCCTTGATCATCTGGCGAAAAAAACGCGCACGGAACCGAAAAAAACACAGGAAGTGGACGTCCGAGCGATGGCCAGCGACTCGGCGTCGTGCGCGCTTGCTTTTTTTTTGGGGGGGGGGGAGGAGCGGAGAGCGACCACGGAGCTCCGAAGGTCCCGCCACGGCTCTGCTCGGGAAGCGGCCGGGGCGGACAAGTCCTGCCCCCCCGCGGCAGACGGGGGCCTACGCAAGGAGCCACCCGTGACAATGATTGCCCGGGCGGGTGGCCGAGGAGGAAGAAGAGGAGGGGGAGAGGAGAGGGGGAGAGGCGAGAGAGACCACTTCAAAGCAAGGAGCGGCGCACAAGCCAACCTGCCTTCGTGCGCGTTTTGTTCCCCACCTGATCCAGGATACTCCTCGGTGGCCCTCGCCGCGGAGAGAAAAAAAGGGCACACGCCCGAGCGACGCCGAGAAGGCGTCGGACGCCTCGGCCCGCCCCGCGGCGCCCGCCCCGCGTGGCCCTCGGCAAGCACCCCGAGGCTAGCTTGCCGCCCAGACCCTGCGACCGACACAAGGCCAGAAGGCCGCCCAGACCCTCTCGAACCTCGGACCTCGAACCCCCTCTCGCGCTAGGGAGGGGTGCCCATGCGCCGATGCAAGATACCGGCGCAGCCCTCCAGTAGTTTAGATGCATGTTGTGTTGCTCCCCATAGAACAGGAGAAAGTAGGAGGCGCAGCAGGACGAGGAGCATTACTGAAGTGAGGAGGGGGAGAAGCCTCCTTCACGAGGAGGTAGACATCCCCCTCCACCCTCGAAAAGAAGGTCCCGCCTCCTCTCTTCCTCGACTGTCGTCCGTCCTGGTACTTCGGGCCATCTGCTGACGGGGGCCCATAGGGGAGGATTGCCTAAGGGGGAGAAAGCTTAAACATTGACTTGGAATCGGTGATAGATCGCCGCATTGGTCGGCGATGGGCCCCCTGCAGCAAAACCTCTCCTCCTCCTCATCCTCCCTCCTCCTCCTCCTCCTCCTCCTCCTCCTCCTCCTCCTCCTCCTCCTCATTATCCTCCATCTCCTCCTCCTACTCTCCTCTCCTCCTCCTCCTCCTCCTCCTCCCTCCTCCTCCCTCCTCCTCCTCCTCCTCCTCCTCCTCCTCCTCTTCCTCCTCCTCCTCCTCCTCCTCCTCCTCCTCCTCCTCCTCCTCCTCCTCCTCCTCCTCCTAGCGAGCCGTGGTTGATCGGGGGTCGAGGCGCCCCCCCCCAAGCCCCCATGCCCCATCGAGCGGTGCCCTCCGATCTGCCCCCCAGGGAACGTCAGCGCCCCGGGGAGAGGGGGGGGCGGGCGGTCCTCCGCGCTCGTCGCCCCTCGCTCCTCCTCCTCCTCCTCCTCCTCCTCCTCCTCCTCCTCCTCCTCCTCCTCCTCCTCCTCCTCCTCCTCCTCGCTCCTCCTCCTCGCTCCTCCTCCTCCTCCTCCTCCTCCTCCTCCTCCTCCTCCTCCTCCTCCTCCTCCTCCTCCTCCTCCTCCTACTCCTACTCCTACTCCTCCTCCTACTCCTCCTCCTCCTCCTCCTCCTCCACCTCGTCCTCCGCGCTCCTCTGCGCCCATCGCCCCTCGCTTCTCGCGTTCCTGCTCTCGTCGTCGTACTCGCCGAAAGCACGGTGACGCGGATGGCGAGGAAAAGGGCGCCAGTGATCAGGATGGTGATGCTGCTGCTGCTGCTGCTGCTGCTGCTGCTGCCCCTGAAGGTGGCGATTATGCCGTCGATGGTTCTGCGGATGGTGGTAATACTGCTGATGCTGGTAGTGGTGCCGAAGATAATGAGGCTGGAAACGCTGCTGGTGACGATGATGAGATGATGATGATGATGATGATGATGATGATGATGATGGTGATGATGGTGATGATGATGATGATGATAATGATGATGATGTTGATGATGATGATGATGACGATGATGATGATGCTGATGCTGATGAACATGATGATGATGATGATGACGATGACGATGATGCTGATGCTGATGCTGATGCTGATGCTGATGCTGATGCTGATGCTGATGCTGATGATGATGACGACGACGATGATGATGATGATGGCGATGATGACGACGATGATGATGACGATAACGATGACGATGATGACGACGACGACGCTGATGATGATGATGATGACGACAGTGGTGGTGGTGTCGGTGATGATCATGATGATGGTGATGATGATGCTGACTGGTGACAATGCTTCTGCTGATGATGATGATGATGATGACCATGACGATGATGACGATTATGGTTGTGATGATGATGATGATGATGATGATGATGATGATGATGATGATGGTGATGATGATGGTGATGGTGATGGTGATGGTGATGGTGATGGTGATGGTGATGATGATGATGGCGATGGCGATGGAGATGCTGATCATTGTGATGGTGGTGACGGTGTTGATGTTGCTGATGCTGCTGATGCTGATGATGATTAGTGTGATGATGATGACGATGATGATGATGATGATGATGATGATGGTGACGCTGACGACGACGATGGCGACGGCGACGACGACGGGGGGAAGGAGAGTGATGATGCTGCTGCTGATGATGAGGATGGTGATGACGATGATGATGCTGATACAACTATGATGCTGATAACCATGATGATGAAGATGATGATGAGGATGAGGATGATGATGATGATACTGTTGATAATCCTGTGGATGGTGATGATGACGATGATGATGATGACGATGATGATGTTGATGATGTCGATGATGGCTTCTGTATTTCGTTGCACGGCCAATATCTGGGCCCGCCCCAGACTCTCCGAGGAGTGGACCGTGACCTTGGCGGCAAGCGCCATCCAGCCCCTGGCAACGGATCGAAATCCTCCTCCGCCTCCTCATCCTCCTCGTCCTCCTCCTCCTCGTCCTCCTCCTCCTCCTCCTCCTCCTCCTCCTCCTCGTCCTCCTCCTCCCCGCGGGGGTGGCGGGGCCTTGGCCACGGTCTTCCCCTCCTGGGAAGGCCGTTGATGGGGTGCGCCTGCCCGGTGGGACCCTCGAACTCCTCATCACCACTCTTGCATTTGGGGATGAGTTTCGGCCCATTCTTCGGACCAGCCGCGTCGCGGCGAGGCATTCTGCCTAAACTTTCAGCCTTTCGCGGTGCCGACCTCCTCCCACGCGCAGTGCCGACCTCGCCCTCCCTCCGCGCGCCCGCGCGCGCGCCTCGTCGGCGTCGAGGTAGTGGGCTACGTCGAGCGCGTGGGCGCCGTCGCTGCCCCCCAGGAGCAGCAGGCCGCGCCCAAGGCCTTCCCGCCCCCAGGGGGGAGGGATCTTCTTCGTCGTCGTCGTCGTCACTCTCCTCCCCCAGCTCCTCCTCCTCATCCTCTTCCTCCTCCTCCTCCTCCTCCTCCTCCTCCTCCTCTTCCTCCTCCTCCTCCTCCTCTTCCTGCCCCTGCTCCTCCTCCTCTTCCTCCTCCTCCTCCTGCTCCTCCTCCTCCCCTGGCCTCCCCGTCCCCGGGGGGAGGGTTCTTCCCCTGATGACCATCGTCCACAGCAGGTGGAGGGACCCCGCAAACGTCAACAACCAGTGAGCCTCTCGGCGCCACGGCGCCTCCGCTCCGTCCTCCCCAGACCCCCGACGCCGTGACTCCTTCACAACGTCGACCCTCAGAGGTCTGGACCCTTTCCTCAGGACTGGCTCTTCATCCTGAGTCGTTTTTTGACGGTCCCTAGGCCCGGGAAGGTCGGGTCGGGCGAAAGGGGGGGATAGCAAAGGGGGGGTTTGAGCATCAGCTCACGTAGCTGATTTTCCCGGCGCCTCCAGGCGCCGGAGGCGGCTATGTATCGAGGAATGAGCCCCTCGGCGAGGCCGAAACCAGCTGCATGCAGCAAATTTCGTAACCCCCCCTTTCCCAATCCCCCCCTTTCGTCCGGCCCGAGCAGGGCCCCTGGAGGCCGGAAACAGCGAAAAACCTTCAAGAATCCAAAACTCCGTTCCCAGCGCCGTTCCGGAGGCCGCGGTACCTCGTTATTTATCGAGCGAACGCGTTTACCTAGTTTTTTATCGTTTAAAGTCGATGTCGAAAAAAAGTGGACTTCACCGCGATGATTTCACCGCGCGAGGGGTCCCGGTCGGAGGGCCGCGCTTCGGCGCGCCTGCGAGGGCCCCGCCCCGCCGGGCGGGCACCCGGCGAGGCCGTAGGGCACGCCGACCCCCGGCGCGCGAGAGCGCCCACGCGGTGCCCGCGGGCGGGCACCGGGCGCCACGAGGAGGAGGAGGAGAGGAGAGGAGGAGGAGGAGGAGGAGGAGGAGGAGGAGGAGGAGGAGGAGGAGGAGAGGAGGAGGAGGAGGAGGAGGAGGAGGAGGAGGAGGATGAGGAGGAGGAGGAGGAGGAGGAGGAGGAGGAGGAGGAGGAGGAGGGGGGGCGAACTAAGTCGGGTCCAGGATCGGGATAACGTGTTCCCAGAGTGCTCCGGAGCGCTCTCGGCCCGTTCCCGCGGAACGCTCCGACAAGGCCGCGGCGCCGACACCTCGCTCAGAACCGGCGGATCTCAGAGATTCTCGGCTCATCCCGACCCGACCTTGTCCCGAGCCTGCCTCCGCTTCACAGGCAGGAGAGAATGACCCCAGCAGAGCACCTTAGGTTCGGGTCGAGAAGCAGGAGGAGAAGGAGAAGGAGGAGGAAGAGGAGGAGGAGGAGGAGGAGGAGGAGAAGGAGGAGGAGGAGGAGGGGGAGGAGGGGGAGGAGGGGAGGGGGGGAGGGGGAGGAGCCATGTGCACCTTGGCGTAGCTGTTGAGCCAGGGATCGTGGCCGTCCAGACCACCAGTGTAGCCGTCTAGCACGCGTCTTGAATCAGTTGTGAGGGGAATCTTCGGCGAAACGGCTGCTGGGCCTGGCAAGATTGGGCTCATCTCTGGGACTTATCTTTGTCTCTCTTGTGGATAAACATACCACGTGTAGAACCCTCTAGCGAAACGCTGTTGTGGAAAAACTGTGTGCCCTTTTCTTCTCGCGCCACTGGTCATCCTCCTCCTCCTTCTCCTCCTCCTCCTCCTCCTCCTCCTCATCCTCCTCATCATCATCGTTATCATATCACCATCACCATCACCAGCATTCATATCATCATCAGCAGCATCGTCATCATCGTCAGCACCTCCACCACAGTCATCATAATCATCATCGTCAGCAGCAGTATTAGCATTAACAACAAAGTCAGCATCAACACCATCATTATCGTCAACAGAAGAATCCTCATCACAGTCATCATCGCATCCTCAACAGAGTTATCATCTCATCGGTATCGGCATCATCATCATCGTCAGCAGCAGCATCAGCATCATCAGCATCATCAGCATCACCAGTATCATCATGTTCATCGTCGTGGTCATCATCATCAGCACCATGATCATCAACATTACCATCAACAGCCTCATCAACATCATCATCATCAGCAGCAGCATCGTCGTCATCATCATCAGCAGCAACATCATGACCAGCATTACCATCGGCATCGATACCATCAGCAGCCTCATCATCATAATGATCATCATCATCATCCATCATCATCATCATCATCAGCATCATCATCATCATCATCATCATCATCATCATCATCATCATCACCAGTATCGCCATGAGCATTATCACCATCAGCATCACCATCAGCATCAGCATCATCAGCACCATCAGCATGATCATAATCATCGGACTCGCCACCACAATCATTGCCATCATTAGCATCAGCATCCTCCTCCTCAGAATCATCATCATCAGCAGCAGCATCATCATCCTAATCCTCATCATCATCACCAGCATCATCATCATCACCATCAGCATATTCACCAGCATCATCATCATCATCATCATCATCATCATCATCATCATCATCATCATCATCATCACAATCAGCATCACCATCATCATCATCACCATCCTTGTCTAGATGAACCACGAACTGCACAAACGTAAACTTCTGGAGGACAGCGCAGAGGTTTGGGCCCATGCCGCCCCGTTGGCTCTCGGCCCACAGCTCGGGCCCGAGGCGGCCGGCCAGGACGACGCCATGCCCCCCTCGGAACGCCTTGCGCCAGAGGAAGAAAAAGCTGCACGAACAGGACTTCTCGGATCGGCGCTGGATCACCGAGCGGGAAGGGGCAGAGAGGAGGGGCAGGGGGAGAGGGAGGGGCGGGAGCGGCGAGAGGTAGGAGGAGGAGGAGGAGGAGGAGGAGGAGGAGGAGGAGGAGGAGGAGGAGGAGGAGGAGGAGGACGACGAGAAGGAGGAGGAGGAGGAGGAGAAGGAGAAGGAGGAGGGGGGGGGAGGAGGAGGAGCAGGAGGAGGAGGAGGAGGAGCAGGAGCAGGAGCAGGAGCACGAGAAGGAGCAGGAGCACGAGCAGGAGCAGAAGCAGGAGGCGCACGGCGCTGCGCAGGCGCCTGCTGTGCACGGTTGAACAGAGTCGTTCCAGCGCATGCGGAGACGCATTGCCACCACTCCGGCACACGGGGTGCTTGCGGGGCGCAGCTGGATGGCAGTGAGGGTCTCGTGCACGCAGAGGGCTGCACGATCGACGGCGAGTTTGTCGGAGGCCACAACGAGATTCGCGACATCTTGTGGCGTTCCGTCAAGGCCCACATCGACCCTCGCGGGCTTCGCGAGCAGCGGCTCGACAGCTTGCGAGCGCCAGCTCTGGTGGACGCGGCGGCGGACGACGAGGCCGGAGACGTGCTGGACGTCTTCACCCACGACGCCAGGTGCGTGGCCATTGACGTCGCCGTGGTGGGTGCCCGCGCTGACGCGGCCCGGGTCCGCGCAGCGGCCAGCTGGAACGGAGCCGCGGCGGCGGAGGAGAGGGCCAAGCGGCGACGCTATGCGGGGCTCAACATCTCCCCGTACGTGCTCGAGCTCGGCGGCCGCCCGGGCGAGAGTGCGCAAGCGATGGTCCGCGTGCTGGCCGTGATGGCCGGCGGCGAGTCGCGCGCCTCGGCGTTGGCCGCTTGCCTCTGGCAGCAGGTCAGTGTCGCCATCCAGGAGTCTGTCGCCTGGCGTATCGCGAGCGCTTCTGTCCGCCAGGATTCGCTGGCTCTGGCGGGATCCAGGTGAGGCCTCGCAGCGCCTGCGGCCGGCCTGAAGGCGGGTGCGGCGCAGAAGGCGGAGGCAGAGGTGGCCAGGGAGGCCGCGGAAGCGGAGGCGGAGACCTGCCGCAGCAGAGGAGGAGGAGGAGGAGGAGGAGGAGGAGGAGGAGGAGGAGGAGGAGGAGGAGGAGGAGACCAGCCACAAGGCCGGGAGCACTGAGGAGGAGGAGAAGGAGGAGGAGGAGGAGGAGGAAGAGGAGGAGGAGGCAGAGGGCCGAGGGCGCGTCGGCGCCGGCAGCCGCCGACGAGGAGGTGGAGGAGGAGGTGGAGGAGGAGGCCAAGGCAGCAGGGCCGGCAGAGGAGGAAGAGGGAGGACGACGACGAAGTGAAGGAGGCCGGCGGCCAGCCTCAGAAGGCCGAGGCGGCCGAGCGGGCGCTCCCGTGGTGCGCTCGCTCCGGGGTCCTCGTCGGACCCGAGGGCCCCGAGGCATGCAGAACAGCAGGAAGAGGAGGAGGAGGAGGAGGAGGAGAAGGAGGAGGAGGAGAAGGAGGAGGAGCAGGAGCAGGATCAGGAGCAGGAGCAGGAGGAAGGGAGGACAGGATAGGATACTACCTGGCGCGCGGAGCGCGCCAGCGGGGGCAGGCGGCGCCGCCAGAGGGCCCCCTGCACCGATCCGAGAAACCTGCGCGGACTTCCCAAGCGTGCTGTGCCGTTTTTGTTGTTCCTCGATTCTTCCAGCCTCTTGACTGTTGACTGTAACGCTGCACCTGAAGGTACCGCACGCCGCGGCTAAAAAAAGTATGCCTCGGACCCCCCCCCCCTCCGGGGACGCCCTGTTCTTCCGCCCCGTTGTTTTCGGGACAAAAGTGGGGCACCTGGCGGCCTTAAAACGTCCGACAACTGTTAACTCCCCCTCCCTGAGCGCATTCCACCCCAACATTGTCCCTGACTGCACCTCACGCCGCGGCTCACAAAAACCGCACTTCGGAGCATCGTTTAGCCGATCCCTATCCCCACTGGTATGGCCCTTGACCATCTGGCCGACGTAGCCCCTACAGAAGGTGGGGATATACGCTGTTCCGTTTGGGGTGTTGCAGGACATACCCCCACCTGCGGGGGAGGGATGGTGAGGCTGGGATATTATGGCCCAGGTGAGTCTGAGTGAGAGTTATCTGAGTGAGAGTTATCTGGGTGTGAGAGAGTCGGAGTGCGAGCGAGCCCGAGGGTGAGTCAGTCTGAGTGTGAGTGAGTCTGAATGTGAGTGATTCTGGATATGAGCGAGTCTGAGTGCAAGTGGGTCTGAATGCTCTGGGAGAAAGAGGAATCTCACCAATCAGAAGAAGAACACGGCGCCACGGGGGCGGTCTGGCGTCAACCTTGCCAGCTCACGGCTGGCCCATGATGTCCAGCACTATCTCGACGTACTGGACAACCACGACGAATTTACCCTTGCCGACATGATAGGACGAAGAGGAGGACAGGAGGCGGAGACGCCTCGGAAGGAGGAAGACCAGGATGCGGGGGGGGAAGAAGAGGAGGAGGAGGAGGAGGAGAAGGAGGAGGAGGAGGCGGAGGAGGAGGAGAGGCGGAGGAGGAAAAGGAGGAGGACGAGGACGAGGAGGACGAGGAGAAGGATCCTTCCCCCGAGCGCCATATATCTTGGTGGCTTCGTGTCATACCTCGGGTCTCAGGCGGCGGTTCGGGACGACCTGGGCACCCCTGGAAGGGCTCTCGGCGAGGCGCAGCTGCCAGAGCGCACCCCGGGGCGGGAAGGCAGCCGAGCAGCAACGAAAGCACCCGAAAACCTCAAACCCTGACTGCGCTGCACCGCACGCTTCGATGAAGGGGCCCTGGGACACACACATAAAAACACAAATAAAAGGATTCCCCATATTTTCCCATATTTTCTGGGTTTTCGTCTTCCCACCCACTTCCCATATTTTCCCATATTTTCCTGGGAGTCGACGATTGACCGTGTCTGTGTTTTCTCTCCTGATTCGAGGCGGCTGGGGGTCCGAGTTGGATGGGTCGCGAGAAAAGCAGTTCAGCGGGGGGATGAAAGCAAATCCTCTCAAACTCGGTCCCCCTCCCGGGGGCCCGCCTGGTGCAGTCTTTCACACCAGATCAATGCTTCACAGGCGGATTTTAAACGAAACATAAAAAGATCCAAAACATACACAAACAGGTCCTTGAAAATAGGAAAAGGCCCGACTCGGTCCCAGGGCCCGAGACAACGGGCCCCCGAGGCTTAAAACGGCAGAGCACGTCCTGGGAACTCCTCGGACCTCACCCCATTTCCGTCCTGCTGGCCCACGCCCGTGCTGGCCAACCTCAGACCCCCATCGGCTACGGCTACACGCAAGAGTGACCCTACAGGGCAGTTTTTTTTGTAATACATAGGATTTAAAACTATGGGATGTTTAATACATGACTAATTTACGCATAAATTTATGCGTGAGTTCATCGTTGCTTTTGATACTAAATCCCCGCAAATGTTATACATGATCCGCACGCGTAGCATGTATTAAAAACGGCACTGTAGGCAAGAGTGACCTTTGGTGCGTGGCTTCACGCGGGACGCGGGGTGGCCAAACCTGGGCGCGCAAGCCGCTGGGCAGGGGACCCCATCGGGGGACCCCATCGGGCCCGCGCCACAGAGGTCACTCCAGCGAAAGGCCACTCTCACGTCCGACCCCAACCGCGCGCCGTGGCTCCACCACAACGGCACCTCGGGAGCCCCCCCCCCCCCCCGAGCGGCCCCGCCGACGGCCGCACACCCGTCGCAGGCCACCGGCGCGCTCGGCAGCCTCTCGGGCGCGGCGGAAGGGAGGGGGGGGGGCGGCGTGCACAAGGAGGGCAGGAGGAGGGGGGAAGGCTTCTCAGGAGGAGGCTGCTTCTGAGAAGGCGCTGGCCCTGCATCTGCAGACAAAGGCCCGCGCCTTCCATCGGGGGCGCGCAATGGATCAGCGATCCATGGATTTGCCGCGCGGTCGCCGAATCCATGGATCCGGGGAGGTGCCCTCCCCAAAGTGCGGCCGGTGCCGCCTCGCTCGGCGGCGGCAATCCGCGAGCTCCCAGGGAAACGGGACCCGTCGCTAATCCACGCCCCCATAATCCATGTTTGCGATCGCCCGATTCTAAGAAGCCCTGAATCGTTTCTTGACGGCCCAGTGGGCGGACAAAATATCGCAAGTTATCTGATCATTCCGAAAAACAGCGTGTCAATTTGAATCAGATTCCATCGATCTCCGAGGAACTCCCCCCCACATTGCAATGTTGACTTTCATGATTTTGTCCTCCTGGACTTGGGGTGCTCGCTCGATGCCAACGTTGAAATGTAGGGGGCGGGTACGTTTCGTCGAGATGGCGTCGCAGTGTAGGTGCAGCCGTGTGCAGTCAGGAACAAATTGCAATATTTCGTCGTCCCACCGTCCCGAGGCCCAGCGAGGGCCCCCGAGGCCGAAAGTGACCAAAAACCTCCCGTCCTGAGTTCTTCAAAGACGCGACCAATTCCGGGGGGGTGCCTCTAAGAGGCCCACCCCCCTCCCCCTGCCCCGCTCCCTGCGCATGGCCGGGGGGGGGGGGCGCCCGGAGCGCCGCCCGCCGCAGACGGGCCCGCCTTCTCGGCACGACGCCGGGCATTCGGCAGAACGGGGACCTCGGACGACCCGTAAATCGGACCTGTCCCTCCACAGGAGGACAAAACAGTCCAAAAATGGTCTGGTGACCTTTTTTTCTGCATCGTTTGATTCTGTTTGGTATATTTTCTTAATAGTAGAGTTTAAAGTGTTCGTCAAAAATTTGCCTGCAGGGGGGCACGCCCGACCCAAGAAGACCCAGCTCCCCCTCCGAGATCCCGCGTCTCGAGCTTTTGGTTCCTTCGGCACGCTGCGGGAGGCACTCGGCAGAACGGGGGCCTCGGCCGAGCCATCGGCCTCCTCGGTGTTGGGCCCTCGTTTTGAAGAGACGGTGCCCCGCGTTCTCCTCCTCTCCTCCTCGCCCTCATCCCTCCTCAAATCATCATCATCATCATCCTCATCATCACCATCATCATCACCATCATCATCATCATCATCATCATCATCATCATCATCATCATCATCATCATCATCATCATGAACATCATCATGAACATCATCATCATCATCATCATCATCATCATCATCATCATCATCATCATCATCATCATCATCATCATCATCATCATCATCATCATCATCACCCGGTTCGCACACCTAGTACAGCGCTTCGTGGCCCCATAGGGAGCCCCACCGAAGGTCCCAGTGGGACCGCCCGCATGCGCCCCGCACGCCCAGTTCAGCGTTTCGTGGCCCCATAAGGAGTCCCACCGAAGGTCCCGGTGGGACCGCCCGCATGCGTCCCGCACACCCAGTACAGCGTTTCGTGGCCCCATAAGGAGCCCCACCGAAGGTCCCAGTGGGACTGTCCACATGCGTCCCGGAAACCAAATTTGGCATTTCCACCAACCCAGAACAGCGCTTCGTGGCCCCATAGGGAGCTCCACCGAAGCCCCCAGTGGGACCGTCCGCATGCGCCCCGGAAGCCCAATTCGGCATTTTCACCCACCCAGTACAACGCTTCGCGGCCCCATAGGGAGCTCCACCGAAGCCTCCTGTGGGACCGTCCGCATGCGTCCTGGAAACCCAATTTGGCACTTTCACCAACCCAGAACAGCGCTTCGTTCGCCATAGTGAGCTCCACCGAAGCCCAGTGGGACCGCCCGCATGCGTCCCACACAGCCAATCTGGCATTTTCATCCACCCAGTACAGCGCTTCGTGGCCCCATGGGGAGCTCCACCGACGGCCACAGTGCTACCGCCCGCATGCGTTCCCCCCCACCCAGTGCAGCGCTTCGTGGCCCCATAGGGAGCTTCACCGAAGAAGATGTTCACAATTGCGGCACCCACAACTGCACATGGTTGGGTCCTTCGCCTGGATGATAATTTTTTGAAGAACGGGCGTATCTTCGCGCGAGGGCGGGCCCTGGAAGTCGATCCGGCTCGCGGACTGGCGCAGAAGGATGGGGTCCTGGGCTCTGGCCGTGATGGTCACGATTTGTTGTTGTTGTTCCCGCCACGGCGGACGTCAGGGTCCGACGACGCTTCTTTCAGCCGCAGCGTTTCTCCTCTAGAGGCCTCCCAGATGGGTTCCGAGTAGATGGGGTCGGGAGGTCCAGAAGGGGGAGAGGGAGGTAGGGGGAGAAAAAGAAAGAGAGAGAGAGAGAGGGAGGGGGAGAGAGAGAGAGAGGGGGAGATGGGGGGAGAGGGGGAGATGGGGGGAGGAGGGGGAGAGGGGGAGAGGGGGGGAGAGGGGGAGAGGGGGAGGAGGGGAGGGAGGGGAGAGGGGGAGAGACGGAGAGTGGGAGAGGGGAAAAGAGGGGGGGGAGAGGGGGGGTCCAGACCTCTGGTGAACCACACCGTGGAACAAGACAAAAGAATCACGACGTCGGATGTCAGGAGACCTTGGCCGACGCAAGAGAGCGGCGCTCTCTCCTGTAATTAGCTCTCCCGCGCCATTCGGAGTATCCTCGCGTTCTCCAGACTTCTTCTCTGGAGAAGAGGAGAGCAAACATCCCACCGACTGCTTCCACACCGATTACTTCCACGTCGTCTCCGGACTTCTCTGGACACCTCTTGGTGTGCCATGACCTGTCTTGACCAATCCAGTCACACACATCAAACACTTTCTCGTCGCGGGCTCGGCGAACGCACTGGTCAGCAGGGTCGGAATGATGGTCGGGCCAGGCTGTAGCACTGGAGTAAAAGGGTGAAGGAGTAGGAGAACGAACGGCGCAAGCGTAAACCTTCGGCGCTCCGCGCGGATCCCTGGGATCTGCGGCAGACGCTAGAACCCCCCTCCCTGGCGCGCGGAGCGCGGAGCGCGCCAAGGAAGGCGCCCGAGGCGCCGCCGGGGGGAGGCCCAGCGCGGATCCAATATCCAAGGGATCCGCGCTGTTTATGGCGTTTTCTTCTTCTTCGATCGTGGCACCAGGGCAGGGGAGCGAAGGAGGGAGGGTGGCCGCGGAGAGAGGCCTGCGGAAGGGGCGGCACTCGGGTCGGGAGGAGCTGAGCTCCAGGTGCGGGTGCTGCGGCCCAGGCCTACGGGGCGGAGTCGTGCGAAGGGGGCTGCCGGGGCTGCACCACACGGACCCGCGCCCACATCGAACACACACACACACACACACACACACACACACGCACACGCACACGCACACGCACACGCACACGCACACGCACACGCACAGGCACACGCACACGCACACGCACACACACACACACACACACACATCGCTCTATCCAGGAACAAGGAAAGGCGATACCAACACCACCAGGGCAAGGAGATGCGAGGAGGTGGGGGGGTCTCCCTGGTGGTGTGGTCCCCCCCCTCTCGCTCGAGACATCCCCAGCCTCCGGCTCGGGGAGGCATCGTGGACCTCCTCGCTGGAGGTGGGCCCCCTGGTGGTGCTGGCAGACGCCGGCAGACGAAGAGCGGCATCTCCATATGGTAAACTGCTCCGCGGTCGGGGGCGGAGAGCGCCCTGGGGCGGCTGGGAAGCCGATGCCCCTGACGTGCCGCCGTGCGGGTGGGAACCCTCCTGGACGGGCAGGCGACGGCATGAACATTCAGCTTTCGTGGCGCTCCGCGCGGAATTCGGGGATCTGCGCTGGGACCCCACTCCCTGGCGCGCGCGGAGGCGCCGCTGGGGGGGGGGCGCGGCACGGATCCGAGAAATCCGAGCGGAGCGCCAAAAGTGTATGTTTATGGTGCCGCCCTGGGACAGGCGTCCCGAACGGCGGGAACAATTCATACCATACCGTGCCGAGCCGCGTCCAGTACATTCTGAGCCGTCGGCACCGTCGTCGGCGCCACTTCCCGAAGGAAGAGAGGCGAGCGGCACCGGCAGAAGGCCGAGCCGCGCCTAGCGCGCTTCCCGTCGTCGGCGCCCACGACGGAGCCGTCGTCGGCGCCGCCAGGTGGACCAACGAGCCACTCCTCGTGCAGCAGGCTGAAAAGCGCTAACAAAAACAAGGAGACGCGCCGACGAGGGAGGGGGGGGCCCTCGGGGCGGCCGGAGTAAGAAGCGAAGACCGAGAGCGACGCCCCGCACGTTTCCCGTCGTCGGCGTCGTCGCCGCCAGCCACGCTTCCACATATCGGCCCACCAACTTGCAGGCTTCCAGTTAGGGCTCTTCCTGGGGTCAACCAAAACGATGGATGTGTGGTCGGGAAGACGTGAGACTCGAATTTGGATGACTCCAATTGGCCCGACATGGCCGTCAGAAGAGTAGCGAGACCCAGTCTGAAACTTGACGCGCATTCCCGCTTCGAACGTCCCACGAAACCTGGACCGTCAAAACTCAGGACGGGCACGTCCAAAAGCGTGGGCAAACCGGGGACCCGGCGAACTCGAGCCTCACAATTCCCCGGTGTTTACCAGCCTCGAACGTATCCCTATCCCTAAGATTGACACGCCAAAAGGCGATGACAATCTTAGGGATTCGCCCCAAAAAAATCAGGGAATCCCTAAGATTGGCATCGTGATGAGGAGGTGCCCAGAATAGGGATCGGGATATGTTCCAGGCTGGTAAGGTGTGGGTCCCCACCGCCCGGGACCGACCCCGCAGGGCCGACCCCGCGGGGCACGCCGCGCCCGCCGGCCACGCCGACAGGCCACGACCGGGGGGAGCCGTGCTCCTCACACCGCCCGGGGGAGCGCCTCGTGTCGACCACCTCCCGGGAAAAACGATGCGCTCATCCTCCTCCGCCTCCTCCTCCTCCTGCTCATCCGCGTCATCGTCCTCCTCCGCGTCCTTCTCCTCCTACGCCTCCTACGCCTCCTTCTCCTCCTTCTCCTCCTCCACGTCATCGTCCTCCTCCGCGTCATCGTCCTCCTTCTCCTGCTCCTCCTATCATCCTCCTCCTTCTTCTCCTCCTCGTCCTCCTCCTCCTTCTTCCCCTCCTCGTCGTCGTCCTCCTCCTCCTGCTCCTCAGATCTGGCGGCGCGCCTTGGTCGAGCAGAGGGCCCCAAGACTTTTCGACCGCCTTTCCCGTGACGACCATGCCCGGGCCAGGAAAGGGGCGGATGATTGGCCGCCCCGATCTTTTCGAGCCGCCCGGACCTCTCTGGCTACCCGACATCCAACGTACAGTCGGACCCAGGCCAGAAGAGCACCCCTCAAGCGCATGAGATCCTCCGTCGGCCAAAACAAACGGACATCCAAGTGCACCCTGCCTGGGATGCACAAGGGCATCCAACAGACGCGAAGAACATTAGGGCACTTTCCCCAAACCAACCTCGATCTTATACCTCGGTCCGACTGCTTTGAGAGAAAGCAATACGAATGTCTTCGCAGATTGCTGCTGGACCGTCAAAAGACGACTCGCGATGAAGATGCGGGCCCTGGGGAGAAGGGTGGGAAATTCGGGGGACCCCGTATTGAAAAAGATCGAGACATCGGATCCGTGGGTCCCCCGCCTCCTCGTCTCTTTCGCTCGGCAGCCGCTTGCACAGCATCGCGGCGCACTGCGCACATGGACAGCCACTGGAGCCGCTTGCATTCGTTGCCGATCCTCGATCCAATTCGTCGATCCTCCTCCTCCTCCTCCACTTCCTCCTCCTCCTCCCTATCCCCGTCGTCGATCCTCTGCCTGCTCCTCCGCCTCGCCCTCCTCATCCAATCGATGTCGGTCGTCGACCGTCGACCGTCGATCAGCATCATCCTCCTCTTACACTCCTGTTCCCCCTGATCAGCGATCGTCGATCCTCCTCTTCCTCCTCCTCTTCGTCCTCCTCGATCCTCGACCAACTGTTGTCAAACATAACCTTCCTCCTCCTCCTCCTCCTCCTCCTCCTCCTCATCCTCCTCCTCCTCCTGCTCCTGCTCCTGCTCCTGCTCCTCCTGATCCTTCCCTCGCCACCGATCGTCGATCCTCCTCCTCCTCCTCCTCCTCCTCCTCCTCATCATCATCCTCCTCCTGCCCCTGCTCCGCTCCTCCTCCGCCTCCTCCTCCTCCTCCTCCTTCTCCTCCTCCTCCTCCTCCTCCTCCTCCGCCTCCTCCTCTTCCCTCCTCCTCCTCCTCATCCTCCTCCTCCTCCTCCCCGCCATTTTTACTTCAAGCGGATTTCAGCAGCGGGGGCTGCAACGTGTTACTCCCCTCTTATGCCTCCCTCCTCTCCTCCTCCTTCCTCCTCCTCCTCCTCATCCTCCTCATCATCATCATCATCATCATCATCATCATCATCATCATCACATCATCTCATCACCACCACCACCCACCATCATCATCATCATCAGCAGCAACATCATCAGCACCATCGTCATCATCGTCAATCATCATCATCATCATCATCATCATCATCATCATCATTCAGCAGCAGCATCATCATCATCATCAGCATCGTCATCCATCACAATCAGCAAACATCATCATCATCATCATCATCATCATCATCATCGTCATCATCATCATCATCCACATCACCATCACCATCATCATCATCATCATCATCATCATCATCATCATCATCATCACCATCACCATCACCATCACCATCACCATCACCATCACCATCATCATCATCATCATCATCATCATCATCATCATCATCATCATCATCATCATCATCATCAACCCCCTCCTCCTCCTCCTCCTCCTCCTCCTGTGCGTCCTCCTCCCCCTCCTTCTCCTCCTCCTCCTCCTCATCCTTCTCCTCCGCCTCCTCCCCGTCCTCCGCCTCCTCCTCCTCCTTCTCCTCCTCCTCCTCCCCCTCCTCCTCCATCCCCCTCCTGCTCCTCCTCCTCGTTTGCCTCCTCCTCCTCCTCGCTCCTCCTCCTCCTCCTCTCCTCTCTCTGCTCCTCCTCCCCCTCCTCCTCCTCCACCGTCCTCCTCCTCCTCCTCCCTCTTGCTCCTGCTCCTCCTCCTCCTCCCCTCCCCTCCTCCTCCTCTTCCTCCTCCTCCTCTTTCCTCGCTGATCCTGCTCCTCCTCCTACCCCTCCCTCTCCTCCTCCTCCTCCTCCTCCCTCCTCCTCCTCCTCCTCCTCGCCTCCTCCTCCTCCTCCTCCTGCTCCTGCTCCTACCCCTCCCTCTCCTCCTCCTCCTCCTCCTCCTCCTCCTCCTCCCTCTCCTCCTCCTCCTCCTCCTCCTCCTCCTCCTCCTCCTCCTCCTCCCGTCGTCGTCGGGCGGGCCTCGACCCTCGATCCTCAAACGGCGGCGCGCCTCTCCCAGCCGCCCGCCGCCAGGCGCTCGCACGCCGGGGTGGGCCGTTCGCGGGCGTCCTCGCCGCCGAGGACGTAGGCGCGCCCGTCGACTGTGGGCGGCAAGGGAGGGAGGGAGGGAGGAGGAGGAAGAAGGAGGAGGAAGGAGGAGGAGGAAGAAGGAGGGGGCGGCAAGGGAGGGAGGAAGAAGAGGAGGAGGAGGCGGCGGCGGCGGCGGGCTCTCGTGATCCACAGGGTACAGACTTTCTACAGCCAGGTAGAAACACGAATCATCATAATCATCATCATCACCATCATCATCATCATCATCATCATCATCATCATCATCATCATCATCATCATCATCATCAACATCATCAGCATCATCAGCAGCAGCAGCAACAGCATCAGCATCATCATCATCATCATCATCATCATCATCATCAGCATCATCATCATCATCATCATCATCATCATCATCATCAGCATCAGCATCATCATCATCATCATCATCATCATCATCATCATCATCATCATCATCATCATCATCATCATCATCATCATCATCATCTTCATCATCATCATCAGTATCATCATCATCAGCATCATCAGCATCATCATCATCATCATCATCATCACCAGCATCAGCATCATCGTCATCACCATCATCATCACCATCAGCATCATCAGCATCAGCAGCATCATCACCAACATCAGCAGCATCATCAGCATCATCATCATCACCATCAACATAATCATCCTCATCAGCATCATCAACATCATCATCGTCATCGTCATCATCATTATCGTCATCGGCATCATCAGCATCAGCAGCATCATCAGCATCGTCAGCATCAGCACATCACCACCACCACCACCACCACCACCATCATCATCATCATCATCATCATCATCATCATTAACAGCACCATCCTAATCGCATCACCATCATAATCAACATCATCAGCATCAGCAGCATCATCATCGTCACCATCGCTCTCACCATCATAAACATCCTCGTTGTCAGCATCACCATCATCATGATCATCATCAGCATCAGCAGCATCATCATCAGCATCATCATCATAATCATCATCAACATCATCATTATCATCTTCATCATCAACAACAATTGTGTCAAATGTCCCGTAGGCCCAACAGAGCGATCAGCGAATCGTCCGTCACGCCAACAGAAATCATTCCCGAGGAGGAGGAGGAGGAGGAGGAGGAGGAGGAGGAGAAGAAGAAGAAGAAAGGGGAGGAGGAGCTGCAAGGCCACTCTTGCCCCTGCGAGGGGGTGGGAGGGGCACCACCCGCGCAGGGGGGGCCGGCCAGAGGGCGCCGCCCCACGCGCGACGCGCGTAGGAGTGGAAGACCATCCACAAGTTGACCAACTACGAGCTGGACATCCACGACATCGGCTACGAGACCTGCCCACCTCCGTTGAGACCACCGGTAAGATGCCGAGACTATACTCGCATAGAGAAGTACGAACCGATGCATCTCTCAAGAGAACGGGCTACCTCATCCGACGACCATCGCTACCACCG
>CAUYUJ010014450.1:180000-192500 GCA_963575745.1 Prorocentrum cordatum | reverse complement strand
CCACTTCCCATATTTTTCCATATTTTCCTGGGAATCGACGATTAATTATGTCTGTGTGTTTTTTTCCCTCCTGACATCTGCGCCTCCCTGGGAAAGCGAGCGGGGCCACCTCGGGCCGAAGCCCCCGCTGACAGTGCCCGGCCTCGAGACGGCACGGCCCGAAAACGGGTGCGGAAAAACGAGTGCTTACTTACTGATCGGGGGCGTTGACCTAAGGAACCCTAAATAAGGAACGAGGCCCCTTTCTTCCACAAATTAAACTCCGATTTCCCATCGAAAACATAAGGAAAACCTGAGGCAAGCTTTCAAACAATCAAGGAATACCGAGCCCCTCCCCAACGAAAAGGGTTCCTTCTTCAGCGCCTCGACTGGAGGTAGAAACGTGAAGTAGGAAGGCATGGAAAATAGATTGGGTGTCCGACCGCCCCCTCAAGGGGACGGAGAGGGTCGAGCCACTCGATCCTTGGAGCAGGAAGGTGCTCGAGGTCTATTGGAATCTGAGGATCCCAAAATACCTACTTTCGACAACCGATGGGCACGATGCCCCCCCAACAGCAAGTGTTGCCAAATGCTGCCCCAACCGCTGTGATGGCAAGCGCCTCGTTGCCTTCGGCAGCGTTGGCGGCAACATCGGCAACATCTCCTGCTCAGAATGGGCATGGACTGAAACGAAGAATCTGTGTGAACTTACACTGTCGGAGCTTCGCGCGGATTCCTTGGATCGGCGCTGAAACCACCCTTCCTGGCGCGCAGATCGCGCCAAGGGCGGCGCCAGAGGCGCCGCCAGGTGGGCCCAGCGCAGATCCAGGAAATCCGCGCGAAGCTCCACGAGTTTATGTTTTTGCTGTTTCCCAACATCGAAATTTAAAATGAACATGACATGCTGTTCGTCTCCGTCCCCATCCTATCTCTGCCAGTTTCTTATCTTGCCTCCTCGTGGGACCGACTCTGCCCCAGCGTGCTGCTGTCCGCAGGGAAACCGCATCGAATTCACGTCGAACGTCGAATCTGAGTCGACTTCCGCGTCTGCGGTCACGAAATTTGGCTTAGCGTGTCGCTCCGCCGGTTCTGGTCCACCACGCCTCGGCGCGACAGCTACACGTCCCCATCCCTACGCTCCAACATCCCGAGCCTCACCACCCACCAAACCACCCCAACCCAACCCGAAGGCCTCAATTTATCCTCGATTTCCAGTGGGGGGGGGTCGGGGAACGTCGAAAAAACACATGGAACCCGTACCCCCCCCCCACCCGAAATTCGGGTCAAATTCGGGTCTTCGGGTTGGGTTGGGGTGGTTTGGTAGGTAGTCAGAGCCTTTCCCGACCCTCCCCCCCCGCGGAGCGGAACGACGTCGCCCGAGCCGCCGCCGCGACGCGCGGAGCAAGAGTTCCCAGGCAATCTCTGCGTCAAGCCCGCTCCTGGCTCAAGAAAAAGCACAAGCTCTGAGTGAAGGGGAACTGGAACACACAAATAAATACACACAAATAAAAATATCCCCCATATTTTCCCATATTTTCTGGGTTTTTGTCTTCCCCACCACTTCCCATATTTTTGCATATTTTCCTGGGAGTCGACGATTAATTGTGTCTGTGTGTTTTTCCCCCTCCTGACTGAGGACTGACAGGAAGGCATCCCCAAGATGCAGCGTCTTACCACTTCGATCGCACCGATGGAGCCTCGGCTGGGGGGGCCAAACGAGATCGACACCGCGAATTCCTCCCCTGAGTTCTCCCAAGTTCGGTCTGACGGACAATTTCCCGGCGAATCCAGCCGTGGCGACGAAGGCCTCCCAGGAATCCCAAACATGCGACAACGCAGCAAAAGTAGCCGTGCTTCCAGATATCCGACGTCATGATTTTTCCGATACGAGGCCCCTGGACATCCTGCCCATTCCCCAGGGCCGGTTCTGTCACCGCAGGCCGGTTATAGTTTCGTGGGGTTCTGGTTGTATTCCCTGCCGCGCCGCACACGCATCTCACCTGCTCCTCCCTCCTCCCCTCCTCCGCTTGCTCGCAAAGCGTGGCAGGCGTGGCACATCCTCGACACCACAGGGGGGCGCGCTGGGGGTGGGGTCGCTATCCGTTTCGGGCTCGCAAAGCGTGGCAGGCGTGGCACATCCTCGACACCACAGGGGGCGCGCTCGGGGTGGGGTCGCTAGCCGTTTCGGGCTCGCACAGCGTGGCAGGCGTGGCACATCCTCGACACCACAGGGGGGCGCGCTGGGGGTGGGCTCGCTATCCGTTTCGGGCTCGCAAAGCGTGGCAGGCGTGGCACATCCTCGACACCACAGGGGGCGCGCTCGGGGTGGGGTCGCTATCCGTTTCGGGTTCGCACAAAGCGGGCTCGCAAATCGTGTGGCAGGCGTCCTCGACACCACAGGGGGGCGCGCTGGGGTGGGGTGGCTATCCGTTTCGGGCTCTTGGCTGGCGTGGCAACATCCTCGACACAGGGGGCGCGCTGATCCGTTCGGGCTCGCAAAGGGGCGTCGTGGCACTCACGACACCAAAGGGGTCCGTTTGGGGATGGGGTCGCTAGCCGCTTCGGCTCGCAAAGCGCTGGCACACTCTCGACACCACAGGGGGCGCGCTGGGGGGGGTCGCTATCCGTTTCGGGCTCGCAAAGCGTGGCAGGCGGGCACATCCTCGAAACCACAAAGGGGCGCGCTGGGGGTGGGGTCGCTATCCGTTTCGGGTCGCAAAGCGTGGCAGGCGTGGCACATCCTCGACACCACAGGGGGCGCGCTGGGGGTGGGGTCGCTATCCGTTTCGGGCTCGCAAAGCGTGGCAGGCGTGGCACATCCTCGACACCACAGGGGGCGCGCTCGGGGTGGGATCGCTATCCGTTTCGGGCTCGCAAAGCGTGGCAGGCGTGGCACATCCTCGACACCACAAGTGGGCGCGCTGGGGATGGGGTCGCTAGCCGCTTCGGGCTCGCAAAGCGTGGCAAGCGTGGCACACTCTCGACACCACAGGGGGCGCGTTGGGGGTGTGTTCGCTCTCCGTTTCGGGCTCGCAAAGCGTGGCAGGCGTGGCACATCCTCGACACCACATGGGGCGCGCTGGGGGTGGGATCGCTATCCGTTTCGGGCCGCACAGCGTGGCAGGCGTGGCACATCCTCGACACCACAGGGGGCGCGCTGGGGGTGGGGTCGTTATCCGTTTCGGGCTCGCAAAGCGTGGCAGGCGTGGCACATCCTCGACACCACAGGGGGCGCGCTCGGGGTGGGGTCGCTACCCGTTCGGGCTCGCAAAGCGTGGCGGCGTGGCACACCCTCGACACCACAGGGGGCGCGCTGGGGGTGGGGTCGCTATCCGTCGGTCGGGCTCGCAAACCCGTGTAGGCGTGGCACATCCTCGAAACCACAGGTGGGCGCGCTGGGGGTGGGGTCGCTATATCCGTGCAAAGCGTGGCAGGCGTGGCACATCCTCGACACCACAAGGGGCGCGCTGGGGTGGGGCCGCTATCCGTTTCGGGCTCGCAAAGCGTGGCGGGCGTGGCACATCCTCGACACCACATGGGGCGCGCTGGGGGTGGGGCCGCCATCCGTTTCGGGCTCGCAAAGCGTGGCAGGCGCGGCACATCCTCGACACCACACGGGGCGCGCTGGGGGTGGGGTCGCTATCCGTTTCGGGCTCGCAAAGCGTGGCACGCGTGGCACATTCTCGACACCACAGGGGGCGCGCTCGGGGTGGGGTCGCTAGCCGTTTCGGGCTCGCACAGCGTGGCAGGCGCGGCACATCCTCGACACCACAGGGGGCGCGCTGAGGGTGGGGTCGATCTCCGCTTCGGGCTCGCAAAGCGTGGCACGCATGGCACATTCTCGACACCACAGAAGGTGCGCTGGGGGTGGGGTCGCTATCCGTTTCGGGCTCGCAAAGCGTGGCAGGCGTGGCACATCCTCGACACCACAAAAGGTGCGCTGGGGGTGGGGGGCCTATGCGCTGCAGGCTCCCAGGGCGTGGCAGGCGTGGCATGTCCTCGACGCCACAGGGGGTGCGCTGGGGGTGGGGGCCCTATGCGTTGCAGGCTCCCACGGCGCGGCAGGCGTGGCATGTCCTCGACGCCACAGGGGGTGCGCTGGGAGGTAGGAGGAGGAGGTAGAGGAGGACGAGGAGGAGGAGGAGGAGGAGGAGGAGGAGGAGGAGGAGGAGGACGGGGAGGTGGGGCAGCAGCAGCGGCAGCAGCAGCAGCAGCAGCGACTGCAGTAGCAGACGCAGCAGCAGCAGCAGAAGCAGCAGCAGCAGCAGCAGAAGCAGCAGCAGGAGGACACCGAGGAGGAGAAGGAGGAGCAGCAGCAGAAGCACCGATGGTACACATGGGAAATAAAATAGGTATGTGGGGCTCCTCGGTAGCGTAATTGGCGGTCCCGGGGTTCGTCGAGAGCCGCTGAAGGCCGAAGCTGGCAAAAAACAACCTCCCGTCGAGATGTTTGTTTCGATGTTGGATGCCTGGGGCCTGGGCCCCTCTGATCGACGACGACGACGACGACGACGACGACGACGACGACGACGACGACGACGACGACGACGACGAGGCGCCTTGGGCGCCAGCGCACCTGCTCCGGGCGACCGCGAGCGCGGGCAGGGTCGTCCAGAGGCCCGCCCGCGGCTCGAAGGCCTCGCGGCAGCACGCCCGCTCGACAGCCCGCCCCGGCTGGCAGGATGGGCAAATCTTCCACCACCACCGCTGCCATATGCAGGTCGGGGTAACAGGGAGGAGGAGGAGGAGGAGGTCCTCCTCCTTTTCCTCCTCCTCCTCCTCCTCCTCCTCCTCCTCATCCTCCTCCTCTTCCTCCTCCTCCTCCTCCTTTTCCTCCTCCCTCCTCCTGTTCCTCCTGTTCCTCCTGTTCCTCCTGTTCCTCCTGTTCCTCCTGTTCCTCCTGTTCCTCCTGTTCCTCCTGTCCTCCTCCTCCTCCTCCTCCTCCTCCTCCTCCTCCTCCCTCCTCCTCTTCCTCCTCCTCCTCCTCCTACTCCTACTCCTACTCATCCTCCTCCTCTGGTTCACTGCGCCACTAGCTTGTCCCAA
This sequence comes from Prorocentrum cordatum, assembly GCA_963575745.1. NCBI lineage: Eukaryota > Dinophyceae > Prorocentrales > Prorocentraceae > Prorocentrum > Prorocentrum cordatum. Next base: position 187,475 of record CAUYUJ010014450.1, on the reverse strand, counting down.
GACTACTCACAAACAGTAAGAGACAAAAACCTTGAAAGCGATGTGCCCTGAGCCTCTGGCCTGGGGCGCGTCGCAAGGGGCTGGATTCGCACTGCCGCCTCGGCACGCGTCGTCGCCACACCCCCTTTCCCATGCCCCCCACCCGCCCTCCGGCGCAACGCAAGCGATGACTGCTCATGCATTCTGGCACTGGGGAGGGGGAGGGGGAGGGCGAGGTGCAGAGACCCTCAACAGCTGGAGTACATACAGTTCGCTGTTTAGGGCTGTGGGCTCATCGTGAACAATTGCTTGCCTTGAAACACGCCTGCGCTCAATCATAATTCGAACGAAATCGATGCCTGCCCTCTTTCAGGGATAAAGCCGTGAAGAAAGCAGTTGGCAAGTAAGGACAGACTGTTGCAGCAACGCGCAACTGATAGCCATAATGCCAGGAAGCCACATTCAGTAACTCTGAGGAATACCAGGAAGCCACATATAGCAATGTACCAACCCACGCTGCACACAAAAAAATTTCAAGGCTGAAATGTAAACAGGATCCAATCACAACAACATACCTGCGAAGAGAGAGAGAGAGAGAGAGAGCATTGAAAGCCGCCACTGCTGCTGGCATTCCGCCTCCTGCGGGGGTCCAATGCCAGGGATGGGAGCACCAGGCCGAACTCCTCGGTCTCGCACACGAAGACGGCCGTGAGCATCCAGAAACAGGCGACGTTTCCTGCTGTCTGGCAGACCCGCCAGCCTCCTTGAGAACCGAGGGCTCGTATCGGCACCAACGAGCCTCAACGGAGAAGGTACAGGGTGTTCACCATCGCGTAGTCCGACCTCAGGCTCTTGGGCGCCCAGGGCACCATCGACACGATCGCGCAGCCGCACAAACGGCTGAGCAGCACAGCGGATGTCCAGCCAGGCCCGCCGCTGCTCATCCGCGGCCGCGTAGAAATCGGCGTCGGCGTCGGCCGCCGTCGCACTCAGATCATCACCATCAGCACCGTCGCCCACCCGCACAGCCCCTATCTGCGACCACGGCGGCGGCGACAACGGCGGCAGGGCAGTGACCCCCCGTAGGGGCCAGAGCTGCACTGCCGCATGCTTCCGACGGCTGGGAAGTGATCCTCAAAGGGCCCAACTGCGGCGGCTCCACGTCCAGGGTCGAGTACACGACGGCGCCGCACGTGCACCGCATACCCACCGGCGGTGGGAGCGGCAGCCAGCACCAGGCACCCGGGACGAAAGACGGAGCCGTGGCACGCAGGTCCTCCCCCGCGACGCTGATCTTCTCCGAGCCGTCCACGTCGCCAGGCGCAGCGATGTGGAGCGGAAGATGCCGAGCCAGATCGCCTTGCTTCGTGATCTGCTTGAAAGTGTCGAGGCTCTCCTCCGACAGGCCAAGAGCTGCATGCAGAGCTCGAAAAGCGTCACCGAGCCGGTGTCGGTGCGCCCCAAGAACGCCATCAGCCCTCCAGTGCAAGAGGAGCGCCTTCCCCAGCGCAACCATCCTCTGATTGAACTCCTCCTCGACCTCAGGCGGGACCTCCATCTGAAGAAGAGCTCCGTCAGCGGCATCAGCGGCGCGTCTGCTGTCCATACCCGCAGCCCGCTCTCGGCGGAGACGACGATACAGTGCGGCAGCAGAGCGACGCGCCCACGCTTTGCCGCTCTCTGGCCCACATCCAGCCCGCGCTGGGGAGCCTCCCGTAGTCATCCTCCACTGCAGCGAAACTCTTGCACATGCCAAGCTGGCTTGAACAACGTGGGCTTCGCCCGCTGGTGAGAGGCTTGAGCCAAAATGGCTACGGCTCCTCCTCCTCCTCCTCCGCCTCCGCCTCCCTCCTCCTCCTCCTCCTCCTCCTCCTCCTCCTCCTCCTCCTCCTCCTCCTCCTCCTCCTCCTCCCCCTCCCTCTCCAACAGGTGGTAGTGGTGGTGGAAAATGGGCCAATCATGGCAGGCCCGAGCAATTCCTCCATTGTCGGCCAGCTGGGGCCCTCACCCGGGCTCGGGACCGCCAAAAAACAACTCAGGGTGGGAAGCCGGTCCTGGGTCATTGGTCGCTGCGGTTAGAGGCCTCCCAGGTCCTAGGTGGTGTCCGAGTATTGGGGTCGGAGGATCGCGCCGCATCGGCGATGCATCGGCGATGCATCGGCGATGCATCGGCGACGTCGGCGTGGAGAACGTCGGGCTCCGCATGGAGCCGCATCGCCGATGCCATGGGCGATGCGGCGCGCTTCTCCGACCCCCACCTACTCCGACCCCATCTGGGAGGCCTAGAGTGGGGAAAAACATGACGGCGGGAGGGCCGGGGTCCCCAGGAGACATCCTTGAACTACCCTGTCGATAACGGGCGTGACCAGAGGCGGGGGCTCCCGTGAAATCAGGATTCGCGCCGGCGCCGTCTGGGAGGAATGCCCAGGCGGGCGAATCAAAGGCCAAAAACAGTGAATTTCCCTAGCTTTTTGAAGGATGTTACATTCGCTTCTCTTCGGCTTTCCGACGGCCCGAGACGGCCCAAGAGCCCCCAAAGATCGCCCAAAGATCGCCCAAGAGGCCTCCAAGATGGCCCCAGAACGGCCCAAGACGCCCCCAAGACGGCCCCAAAAGCCCCCAAGACGGCCCAGGAGGCCTTCAAGACGCCCAAGTCCAAGACGGCCCTGGAGCATTCCAAGAGGGCCCCGAGTCGGCTCAGAGAGGCCTCCCAAAAGGCTTCCGACGGCGTCAGACGAGCCAGGAGCCCACCAAGACGGCCGAAGATGGCCCTAAAATGGCCCAAGACGGTTCACGAGGCCTCCAAGAGGGCCTCCAGGAAGGCCCGAAAAGATCAAAATCATTGATTTCCCGTGAGTGTTTTTGAAGGATTGTGGCATTTGCTTTTTGTCGGCCTTCCAATGGCCCGAGACGGCCCAAGTGTTCCCAAGATCGCCCAAGAGGCCCAAGACGGCCCCAAGAGGCCCCCAAGACGGCCCAAGAGGCCTCCAAGAGCGCCGCAGAGCCCTCCAAGATGTCCTCCAAGAAGGCCCGAAAGGGTCAAAATGGCCTCCCGACGGCCAAGATGACCTTCAAGATGCCCACGTGTTCCCCGAAGGCTTTCCAAACCGATTCGGGGAACACATGGTCCGATAGCTTGGCAGATCTGGCCTCAACGTTCGGCCACATAGGCGCTTCCAAAAAGACAGGGGGCGGCGGTGATTCGCCGTAGGCGTCTTCGACTCTTTTGGACAAGAAGCAAAACCAAAAACGATAGGATTTGGCACGCCAGGCACCCCTCTTGCAAGCAACAGGGGGCGGCGGAACTCCCCCTGGGGCTCCGGCGCGTCCCGCCGGCCACGCAGAAAACCCCCAATCCGGAGAAAAATCCTCCAAGAAAGCTCAACATGGCGTCCAAGATGGCCACGTTGGCCCAAGATGGCCTCCAAGATGGTCCAAGATGGCCTCCAATTCCGCCCAAGATGGTCCAAGACGGCCTCAAAGACGGCCCAAGAGAGTCCAAGACGGACCAAGAGGCCCCCAGAGGCCTCCAAGACAGCCCAAGAGGCCTCCAAGAGAGCCTCCTGGAAGGTCCGAAAAGGCCAAAAACACGAATTGTCCTTAGGTTTTTGAAGAATTTTGACATTCGCTTCTCTTCGGCCTTCCGACGGCCCGAGACGGCCCAAGAGCCCCCAAAGATCGCCCAAAGATCGCCCAAGATGCCTCCAAGATGGCCCCAGAACGGCCCAAGAGGCCCCCAAGACGGCCCCAAGACGGCCCCAAGAGGCCCCCAAGACGGCCCAGGAGGGTGTTAAGACGCCAAAGTCGGCTCAGAGAGGCCCCCCAAACGGCTTCCGACGGCGTCGGACGGGCCAGGGGCCCACCAAGACGGCAGAAGATGGCACTAAGATGGCCCAAGACGGCCCAAGAGGCCTCCAAGAGGGCCTCCAGTAAGGCCCGAAAAGGCCCAAATCATTGATTCCCCATGAGCGTTTAAAGGATTGTGGCATTTGCCCCAGAGGCCCAAGACGGTACCAAGAGGCCCCAAAGACGGCCGAAGAGGCCTCCAAGACGCTCAAGATGGCCTCAAAGACGGCCCAAGAGCCCTCCAACAAGACGTCCTCCAAGAAGGCCCTTCAAGACGTCCTCCAGGACGCTCAAGATGGCCTCCAAGACGTCCTCCAAGAGGCCCAAGACGGCCCCAAGAGGCCCCCAAGACGGCTCAAGAGCCCTCCAAGAGCCCTCCAAGACGTCCTCCTGGCTGTAGACGTCCGCTCAAAATGGCCTCCAGGCGGCCAAGATAACCTTCAAGATGCCCACGTGTTCCCCGAAGGCTTTCCAGACCGACTCGGGGAACACATGGTCCGATAGCTTGGCAGGTCTGGCCTCAACGTTCGGCCACATAGGCGCTTCCAAAAAGGCAGGGGGCGGCGGTGATTCGCCGTAGGCGTCTTCGATTCTTTTGGACAAGAAGCAAAACCAAAAACGATAGGATTTGGCACGCCAGGCACCCCTCTTGCAAGCAACAGGGGGCGGCGGAGACGTCACCCCCATCCCAGGCTTCGCGGGGGGCCCGAAGTGACCCAAAAATTGCGGCCCGACCCTGGGATATACAATGGGGGGGCGTTCGTTATCGACCAGGGTGGTCCGAATAGCCCCCCATGGGGGTGTATCCCAGGACCCCCCTCCTCGAAAAGTCTGGGGTTTAGTGAACGTGTTCTTATTCGGCGTTTCGGCATGGAACGGAAGGGAGGGAGGGGGGGGGGGGCATGGCTCCGGACCTCTGCTTGACGCCACTGTTTGCAGCAGTGCGTCCTGCGGGGGAGGACCCCACCTGCTCGAAGCAGGCGCCAAAAACAGCCAAGATCTACTCCACCGGGGGGGTCGAGGGCCCGCGCCCAGTGGCAACACAACGAGTGAGAAAGCGATCGCTTGGGGGAACAAAGCTGCCTGCGATCCCACGACTCTCCTCCTCGTCCTCCTCCTCCTCCTCCACCCTCCGACGACGACGACGACGACGACGACCTCCTCCTCCTCCTCCTCCTCCTCCCGCTCCGAATCATCATCCTCCAACCTCACCCTCCTCCTCCATGCGGCCTACTGGCACCTCCTTCCGCCTACTACTCATCCGCATTACTCCTCCTCCTACTCCGCCCTCTCCCCTCCCCCCTCCTCACTCTTCCTCTCCTTCTACCTCCTCCTCCTCCTCCTTCTCCTCTCCTCCTTCCTCCTCCTCCTCCCTCTTCTCCTCTCATCCTCCTCCTCCTCCACTCCTACCTCCACTCCCACTCCTCTCCTCCTCCTCTCCTCCTCTCCTCCTCCTCCTCTCCTTCTTCCTCCTTCTCCTCCATTCCTCCTCACCCTCCTCTCCCCACCTCCTCTCCTCCTCACCGCCTCCTCCTCCCCTCCTCCTCCTCCTCCTACTACCCTCCTCTCTCCTCCTCTCCTACTCCTCCTCCTCCTCCCTCCTCCTACCTCCCATCCTCCTACTCCTCCCCTCTCCATCCTCCTCCTCCTCCTCCTCCTCCTCTCATCCAGCAGGGGGGGTCCGCGGGTGGGCCCGCGCATGTTCCGCGCGCGCCGGGCGCGGCCCTCCACGGCACGTCGCGGCCGCAGCTGCCCGTCGAAGCCGCCGGCCAGCATCCAGCTCGGCGCCCCGCCCCCCTTCGGCGGGCGAGGCGCCCCCGAGCGTGCCGCCCAGGGCTTTCCCCTGGGATCCCTCCTCCTCCTGCTCTTCCTGGTCCTCCTGTTTCTCCTCCTCCTCCTCCTCCTCCTCCTCCTCCTCTTCCTCCTGGTCCTCCTGGGTCTCCTGTTTCTCTCTCTCTCCTCCTCCTCCTCCTCCTCCTCCTCTCTCTTCTCCTCTCCTTCCACCTTCTCATGGTCCTCCTGGGTTCACTCTGGTCTCCTACCTCCTCCTCCTCTCCTCACTCCCTTACTCCTCCTCCTGGTGTTCCTCCTTTTCCTCCTTCTCCTTTTCCTTTTCCTTCTCCTCCTCCTCCTCCTTCTCCTCCTTCTCCACATCAACCTCCTCATCCTCCTCCTCCCTCCTTCTCCTCATCATCATCACCACCACCATCATCATCAGCAGCATCATCACCATCCTCATGATTCTCATCACCATCATCATCATCACCATCATCATCATCATCATCATCATCATCCTCATCACCAACATCATCACACCATCAGCATCATCATCGTATGCCTCCTCCTCCTGTTCCTCCTGGTCAGATTCCAGACGTCCCACCATTTATCTCAAGCATGTGTCTTACTGAACAAAAATACTGGTTTGTTTTACTCCAATCAAAAACACCCCGACATATCGCACCCTCCTTACTTTGTGCTACCGTTCTCCGTGCTGCTCGCTTTCTCCCTCATTCGCGGACGTTTCAAGACCCTAGCCTACGAGCGGTTGCTCCTGCTGCATAGCGCATAGCTTGACGGCACCCCAATAGCAGCTAAGCTGTGAAGACGGATGGGCGCCTGAAACGACGGCCTGTGAGAACGACTTGAAAGCGGATGGACGCCCGAAGCATCGATACGACTGCGGAGATGAACTTACTGATGCGGGTGACGTTCATGATGTCGACATGGTGACACGAACGCGCTTGGAGCAGCAGTAGGGACCGAGCGGCTCCACTCTTGGCAGCTGGAATGGTGAGAAGCCGATGACAGCGCCACAATTTCAAAACCTAGGACAGCTGGAATCGTGCGATTCCGATGCCCATCCCACAATTTCTGCACCTGCTACGGCCGAGATCGAGCCAGAACATTCACAGTGAGCCTCACGCTTGCATCTGCGAACGCTGAAATCGAGCCAGAACACTCGCCCCTACCCCCCCCTGTGGAAAGGCTAAGACGATAGGTTTATGTGCAGTAGTGGTACGGTGTGGGAGTGTGTCCGGGAGTGATGGTGGGGTTTGGTGTGCTGCTAGTTAGATCTAGTTGGGTGTTGGGTGGGGTCGCGTTGGTTAAGTAGCGTCGGTGTAAGTGGGGGGTGCTTATGTTAGCGGGTGGGTGGTGGTGTGGTTAGTAGTGTAGCTGGCTTTCGTCTGAAAGGCTGTTGAGAGGAATGAATCTTTCACTGAAATCGAGCCAGCACACTATAGTGAGTCTCATTCCTGGACCAAACCAAGCCAGAACACCATAGTGAGTGGCGCCTGGGACGCCTCGCGTCAGCGTCGCGTACCTTAGTGTTGCACTGGTCCCCAGCAGCTGCACATCCAAACACGACCGCTGAATCTGCTGTGAATCTGCTGAACTCTGGTACTACTTTTGTGTGTTGGGGCGCGAGTTGGGGTGAGCCAAATAATGCGTCTGGGAAAAATGTCTTGACCCCTCCCTGTAACCCCTAGTCCTGGGTCTGGACGGGGGGGGGGACGGCGGGCAGTTAGAGCGTACCAAATGGCCCAAGATGCCCCCAAGAGGGCAGAAGATAGCCCAAGATGGCCTCCGAGATGGGCCACGACACTTCAAGGTGGCTCAAGGTAGCTTCAGACATACCTCCAAGATGCTCC
>CAUYUJ010014450.1:157500-175000 GCA_963575745.1 Prorocentrum cordatum | reverse complement strand
AGGATCCTGCAAGATCCAGCGCTCCGACTGACCCCGTCTGCATTCGCCCCCGTCTCTTGAGCCCCGAGCTCAGGCTCAGCGGCAGCGCAGGCGGAGCCTCTGCGGATGATCCACGGGGCGGCGGCCATCCCCGCGGGCTCGCGCGGGGCGGCGCGGCGGGGGCGCGCCCCACTGCGGGCAGTGGGCGGAGGACGGCCCTGCCGCGCGCGGGGACCGAGGCGCCGCTGACGACGACGACGACGACGCCGACGACGACGACGCCGCCGCCGACGACGCCGACGACGACGACGACGCCGCCGCCAAACGCCGACGCCGATTCCGACGCCGACGCCGATTCCGACGCCGACGCCGACGCTGAAGCCGAAGCGCGCCGGAGGCGCCGCTGGGCGGGCCCGGCGCGGATCCACGAAATCCGCGCGCATCGCCAAACGTTTATGTTCATGCCGTTTTGTTCGTCTTCGCTCGAGCCGACTCGATTCGCGGGGATCGGAGCGAGCCCTGCGAGGGGGCTCTGGGAACGCCGAGCCCCCTTCTCCGAGCTCCTCCGCGCGCCGGCCGAGGCCACGCCGCCCCTCCACGGCCGCCTCTGGCAACTCTCTGGCCAGGCAGCTGAGGGCCTCCGCGGCGGCCCTTCGGGGCGCCTGCCGGGCACCCTCGGGCAGGCTCGCGACGAGGCGCCGCTTCTGGAAAGAAAGCGCCCCGGGGCCGGACAAGACCGCCGAGGACCGGCGAAGGCGGCCGAAGACTGACTACCTACCAGACCGCCCCAACCCAACCCGAAGACTGGAATTTCGGGTTGGGGGGGGAACGGGTTCCACATGTTGTTTCAGTGCTCCCCGAAGCACCCCCCTGCGGGAATGGAGGGCCAATCGGGGCCTTCGGACTGGGTTGGGGTGGTTTGGTGGGTGGTGAAAGATTTCGAACCCCAAATATGCGACGTCCTGATTTTTGTCAGGACGCTGAAGTCCCGACCTGTTCCCTGGGACCGGTTTTTCATCCTGAATTGTTCTCTGACGGTCCCGAGACCCGGCGAGGGCCCCCCGATGCCGAATATTGCCACAAACCTCCCGTCCTGTTTTTTTTTGCGACGCGATCATGTCTGGGACCTCGAACCCCTGTCGTCCACCCGGGCGGCCGCTCGGGACAATCCGGGCACCCCCCGAAAGCTCGCGACGAGGCGCAGCTGCCAGCCACCGCCCCGAGGCTGGACAGCCGCCGAGAACCGAGACGTCCGAAGACTTTGGATCTCGAGCCCCTGTCCTCCACTCCCCCTCCCCCTCCCCCTCCCCCTTCTCCTCCTCCTCCTCCTCCTCCTCCTCCTCCTCCTCCTCCTCCTCCTCCTCCTCCTCCTCCGCGCTGCCCCCGAGCTCCGAGGAGGGCCCGCCGCCTGCGGGGCAGGGGGGGCGCCTAAAGCCTTCCGCGAGTAGCTCGCGACGGGCAGGGGCACGACGGCGCTGTCCTCCCACCGGGGCAGCCAGGAGCGCTCTCCCTGGGGCCCCGCCCTCCTGCTATTGGACGCTGGCCAGACGCTCAGCACTGCTCCTCCTCCTCCTCCTCCTCCTCCTCCTCCTCCTCCTGATCCTCCCTCCTCCTCCTCCTCCTCCTCCTCCTCCTCCTTCTCCGATCTTCACCTTTCTCCTCATCCTCATTTTCTCCTCCTCCTCCTCCTGCGATTCCCTCCCTCTCCTCCCACCCTCCCTCCCTCCTCCCTCCCTCCTCCCTTCCGCCCTTCCTGCACCTCCCTCCTGCCCCATCCGCCCCCCAGGAGTTCCTGACCGCCTCCCCCCCGCCCTCCATGTCCTTTCCTCGCCGAGAAGCTTGCGTAGGCCGCCTGCCCGACCTGGCCCGACCGAGGTCCTCCTCCTCATCCTCCTCCTCCTCCTCTTCCTCCTCCTCCTCCTTCTCCTCCACCTCCTCTTCCTCCTCCTCATCCTCCTCCGCCTCCTCCTCCTCCTCGTCCTCCTCCTTCTCCTCCTCCTCCTCCTCCTCCATCTCGGACGCAGTCAGGCAGCCCCATTACCCATAGAGGAAAAGGAGGAGGAGGAGGAGGACGAGGACGAGGAAGAGGAGGAGGAGCAGGAGAAGGAGGATGATGAGCAGGAGGAGCGATCCCAAAACGCCAAAACGCCCCCCTTTATCTACGTTGGTGGAGAGGTTCGAGAATCGAGGATCAGGGCTTCTGGTCGCTGTTGAGCCTCCCCAGAGACCTTCGGACCCTCCATGAGGCCAGAGCTCCGACGACATAGCTTCTTCAATCCCAGCGCTGCTGTTCTTTACTCAAATCTGACCACCCCCCTGGTCGCGGGCCCCAGGACCGTCAGCACAGCGTCAAATAGCAACAGAAGCTCACTGCGGATAAGAACAAACAACTGACCACCAAGTAACAGTCAGCGCTCCGCGCGGATTTCTTGGATCGCTACGCCAGACCCTGGGTCCAGCGCCGATCCGACCACCGAGAAATTGTGCCGTTATGTAACGTATTACTTTTCGAAAGTAGTTAAGGTGAACACATCCCATGGAAAGAGTCGAGGGCTTCGGGGGCCAAACACTGAACACTGGAAGCATCACGAAGTTTGAGGTCAGAGTGTCATGATAGTAACGGGCCCTGGAGGTAACGTGGTGGGCATGGTAGTAGCAGTAGCACGAGTAGCAGAAGTCGTAGCAGTGGCAGCAGTAGTATCGGCGGACGACAGCGACGACCTACAGCCGACGCCGGCGGCACAACGACGACGACCCTGTGATCCGACGTCGCAAAAAATACTGCATCGCGAAAATTGCGACTGGATCCTAAACCCAATCTGTCTACTGCATCTTTCAAGCTGGCTCGATGTGTGATGACCCGGGGGGCCAAGCTGCGCGGAAAAGCCGGGCGTGATAAAATCGTAACGCCCGGATCTCAGGGTTGTGGGTCGAAGACGACGACGATGACGACGATGGCGGCGGCGAGGGTGGCGGCGACCGCGACGACGACGACGAGGACGACGACGACGACGACGACGACGGCAACGACGACGACAACGACGAGCGACGACGACGACGAGCGACGACGACGACGAGCGACGACGACGACGACGACGGCCACTACAGCGGCGGCGGCTGGTCCTTCTTAAAGGAGGGCGCGCTGCCCAGCTGCAGCCGGGCGCCGGCCAGCGCGGGCGACATCGCAGTTGCCTTCCGGGCGCCCGACGCCCCCCAAAGGAGCCTCCTCCTCCTCCAGGATCTGGACGCCCGAAATGTGTACGGAGAAAATGGATACAATGCCCAACAACACACGCTGTCCAAAACCGACAGCGGCCGCTGCTGGGCGGGCGGTTTTTTGTCCTCAATGAGCAACGTCCACGGCGGTGCGGACAGCGAGTCCTGCTGAAAATGAACAGGAACTGCTGCTGGGCATCGGACCCATTGCTTCCATTCGATCGTCCCGACAGGAGGGGTGGGAGGTGGAGGAAGGGGCGAGGAGGAGGGTCAAGAATCGAGCACCGGTTACTGCTTGTTGTTTGGCGACTTGTGTGCGACTCTCGGGGGGGAGGGGGGGGGGCACGTCCCGCGGCTAAATCCGCCTCGAAACCTTGGTGAGAACGCATCTCAAGACATGCCGGGGGGGGCCTCCTCTTTCTTCTCCTCCTCATCCATATTCTCATCCTCATGCTCATAGTCCTCCTCCTCCTCCCTCCAAGCTCCATCCCCCCTTCTCCCTCATTTCTCCGCCCTCCCGCCCTCCCCCTCCACTGCTCCTCCAGCTACATCTCCTCCTCATCATCATTCTCCTCATCATCCTCCTCCACCTCCTTCTCATCCTCCTCCTTATCCTCCTCCTCATCCTCATCAGCACCAGCGTCATCACTACCGTGGCAATCATCACCACCAAGATAAGCATCACCATCACTCTCACCATGGGCAGCATGATAGAGATCATCATCACAATCATCAACAGCATCATCATCATCATCATCATCACCATCACCATCACCATTACCATCATCATCATCATCATCATCATCATCATCATCATCATCATCATCATCATCATCATCATCATCCTCGTCATCATCACCATCCTTACCATCAGCAACAGCAGCATTGTCACCATCACCATTACCATCATCATCATCATCATCAGCAGCAGCATGAGCATCAACATCATCATCATCATCATCATCAGCAGCATCAGCATCAGCATCAGCATCATCATCAGCATCAGCAGCATCAACAGCATCGTCATCATCAGCATAATCCGTATAATCGTCATCGTCAGCATCATCAGCATCATCACCATGATAATCATCATCATCAATATCGTCATCACCATCAGCATAAACAGCATCATCACCAACATTATCAACATAATCAGCATCATCATCATCATCATCATCATCGGCATCAGCATCATCAACATAATCGTCATCATCAACAGCAGCATCAAAACCACTATACTTATCATCCTCACCATCCTCCTCCGCATCATGCTCGTCATCATCATCGTCATCAGCAGGATCCTCAACATAATCAGCAGCATCAGCAGCAGCAGCATCACCCTTTCCAGCATCAGCATCAACAACATCATCATCATCAGCATCATCATCCCGATCACCATCAACAGCGACAACCTCAACATCACTGTAATCCTCATCTGGGAATGCAAGCGTAATCCTAGGATGCGACATCGATGCTGCAACACACTATCCCGTCCCAAGTCCCCTCCTCATTAGTCGCCGTAAGCTTTCCTCTCCAATACAGGACGCGCCCCCTTGAAACACAAACACGCCATTGGCATGGCATTCGAGCGAAAGCCCCGAATTGATAAGGACTTGCCTTGCATCCGTTTGGCAAAGTGATGGAAATCATGCAGTGAGGCAAGATCATAAAGCTCGACGAGGTGCTCAGCCAGATTTCAGTTTTGAAAATAAGCTGCCCCCACCTGTGCAGTTGGTGCGCAACATTACACGGATGGTCATGACATATGGCGAAGGTCTCCAGCGAGAATCATGATCTGAAAATAAGCCGAGCTCAATACTGGCAATGGCTACATGTATGTTCAATCTCCCCGTGTTCAAGCAAATCAAAAACCAATCGACAACTCAACATTGAAAAGGAGCCGTCCTCCAACCTAGAATTCTTGCAAGCTCTACAGACGGATGTGCGCGTCGCTGAATTGGTGGACCGACTGGTTTGGAAAAGGGCCCACCTGGCATCCCTAGCTGCTGCAAACATGGAAGACAAATGTGTAATGCGATAAACCGATTTTGAAAATGGACCGGCCTCCATTCACGTAGCTGTTGCAAGCGATGGAGACGAATACGCGCGGCGCTTAAGAGCCGCATCTAGAACACGAGTGGCCTCCATCCTTCTATATGTTGGAGCTCCTCTGCGTCGGCATGATACACAGCAACCAGAAGGCCAGCCCAGTTTACGAGCGTGTCCGGCGTTGCGACAGGAGGGGAGCGATGCATCAGGAGCAAGGACGAGAAGAGGGAAGAGCAGAAAGGAGGATAAGGACGAGGGAGGGAGGGAGGAGGGAGGAGGAGGAGGAGGGGGAGCGATGCTGAAACGACCCACTGCATCGGAGCCTGCCCTTCGTGGCGAGACAAAGGATTGACAGGACCTGCAGGGAGGCCAGCACGCCGGAGCGAGGACGAGAGGGAGGAGTCGCACGCCAGCCTTTCTCGATCATGCCTGCGCCTCCGCCTCGGCTCCGACCTGTCTGAAGGGGCCCTGGGACACACAAACAAATACACACAAATGAAAATATTCCCCATGTTTTCTCATATTTTCTGGGTTTTTGTCTTCCCCCCCACTTCCCATATTTTCCTATATTTTCTGGGGGGTCGACGATTAATTGTGTCTGTGTGTTTTTTCCCATCCTGATTGTCGTACCGACGCCAGCAGCCCGCGGCACAGAGCGAGCCAGGGGCTTGGTGCCCTGACGGTCGACCCGGGAGCGCGGTGCTCGGCCACACGCAAGCAAGAGTGACCCTAGGCAAGAGTGGCCTTCGGTGCGCGGCTTAACGGTGGACGCGGGGTGGCCAAGCACGAGCGCGCAGGACGCCACTATCGCACCGCACTCGTCGATCGAGGGCCCCAGTGGGCGCGCACCCAAGGTCACTCCAGGGAAAGGTAGCTCTTGCGTGTAGTCGACGTGTGCGCAGGTCAGCAGAGCCCAGTCGACGGCGACCTGTCTTGCCGACCACGCCTGATGGGCCGACTCCCCACCACCACTACCATAGGTAAGAGAGGGAGGAGGAGGAGGAGGAGGAGGAGGAGGAGGAGGAGGAGGTGGAGGAGGAGGAGGAGGAGGAGGAAGAAGAGGAGGAGGAGGAGGAGGAGGAGGAGGGGAGGAGGAGGAAAGGAGGAGGTGAACCTCCCCATTCTCCCTTCTCCCCCGCCCTACCTGTGGTAGTGGTGGTGGAACATGTGTACATCAACGCCTGCACTCTAACCGCCCCCTGCCGCCGCTGCCCCGGCGCCGCTGTGAATCACGAACTCCAGGACGTACGGCGGGGCGACGCCGCCTCGCTCGGCCGCCTCCGCGTTGCCTATGGACGCGGCGTTGACCAGCAGCGTGGACGCCGACGCGGCCGGCGCCGCCTCCTGGGGAAAGCAAGAGGTGCCGATACCACTGCTCACTGGACCCCTCCCGGGGTGCGCTCTGACCAGGATCTCGAGGCGAACCCTCCGGTGGCGACGAGATCCTGCCAGGAGAGCGACGCGAGGGGCAAACGGGCGAAGGGCAGCGGCATGGGCACCTTTTCCTCCTCTTGAGCTCCGCCTCGAGGGCCCCGCCGCTCGCGGGCTCGGCGCCGCGCTGGGAGGCGCCGAGCGCAGCCCCCGACGCGGCGCCGATCACCGCGGCCGCCGCGGGGTGCCCAGGCTCGTGCGCGCCCCGCGCGCCGCCCCCGCCGCCCACCGCGTGCCACATGCGGCTGACCCCGCGGTGCGGGTGCACGTGCCTGCGGGCCCCTGCGGGTGCAGCGTGAAGGGGGGCCGGCTAGAGAGGGGGGGGGGGGGAGGGACGTCGAGCTCGAGCCGGCGACATGAGGTGCGCCGCCGACGGATCGCGATGGGCCCCCGAGAGCGACTCCGCGCGTTCCTGGGCGCAGTGGGGGGGGAGGCACATCGAGCTCCAGGCGGCGACGCGTCGCCGACAGGTCGGCGACGGGCCCCCGATGGCGGCTCTGCACGTGCCTCGGGCGGACCAGGGCCACCGGGCCCCTTTCTCGCGGTGCTGCATGGGCGCCTGCGGGTCGATGCGTCCCCCTCCGAGCCCATCCCCCCCTGACGATGCCACTGCGTGCCCGAAGACGTGGGCGACCGGCTGCACCCGGCGGAGCGCCAGCAGCGCCGCCCCGCACCCGACGGGGCCTGGCCTCTCGGCGTCGCGCACGGAGTAGGGCGGGCAGTGGGTGGCCAGCAGGTGCGTGCCTGAGCATCGTTCAACCGATCCCTACAGTAGGGGCCCGACCACAAGGAACCTTCCACAAGAAACCCAACCCTGAGACCTCAAGACGTCCATTGATTGTTGGTGTGGGAACGTCACGCTTCCCACATCAGAACCATCGAACCCCCAGAAACTCAGGGCACCCTGGAGGCCAACAGGGCGTTTCTTGGCATGGGCCTCCGCACTGTATCCCCAGCCCGACTGGCCGACTTGCCCACCAAAGGGGGGAGGGGGAGGGGGATACACGCATGTGTCTTCCAGCCTCGCGGGCCCCATCCCCGCCTGGGAGGGCGGGCTGGTGGGGCTGAGATACCATTGCCATGGCCCAGTGGGGCTGGAGATAGGTTGGACGCTGCGGAGTGCCCGGCGGCACGCGCGAGAAGACCTTCTCCCGCTCGGGCAGCGACGCACCGAAGGCGTCCTTCCGGTAGCAGCAGCCGCGGCCGGGGTGGTGCGGGGCGCCGAAGACCTTCAGGCCGCACACCTCGGCAGCCTCGGCGCAGAGGTAGTGCGTCGCGCTGGAGAGCAGCCCCCGCGCCCGGGCGGGGTCGGCGGGCACCGTCGTCTCGTGGTTGCCACACACGACGACCTTGCGTGATGCTGATCCCAAAGTACTTAAGGATCACATCCACGCATGAATTTCGAGCGCCCAGAGAAGTATCGAAACAGTGTCGTACGAGTATCGCCTCCCAGGGCCCCACACGTGAATTCCCCCCAGCTTCGGTATGTTCCTGGTGCTCGAGACTCTCTGGTGATCAAGGCTAATGTAGGTTGGAACATCATAGAAGCCTTGTGTCGGTAGGGGACCTCCGCGAGCCAGGAGTTGAAGTCGCGCACGCCCGCGGCGCCTCCCGGGGCCTGTGTTTAGGGGGGAGGAAGCACCGATCCGGGCCATGCCCACCCTTGGCGCAGGGTTCGACGCGCGCGCCCTCCTCGCGCATAGAGAGAGCGACGACGACGACGACGACGACGACGACGACGGTGACGACGACGACGACGACGACGACGCCGGCGACGACGAAGAACGACCGAAAACGGACGACCGACGCCCGACGCCCGACATCCCTTTCAACAAACAATGCAAAATACACTCTGCCTTCAAATTCGGAGCCTGCGCAACCAACCCGATATGGGTCTCCTCTACCATCCGTGTCAAAAACAATGCAAAGAACACTTCGGGGCAAAGTCTTGAGACATGTTCGTGAGGCCCGCGGGCACTTTGTAGTTGTCCTCTGACAGGGACGGCAGGGGTGTCAGCATATTGCCTGCTGTGCGCAGGGCCACCATCCCTGTCAAAAAATACAACATGCACCTCGCGGCTCAATCTGGATCATGCGCGGCCACCCCGCGATCACTGTGAAGTGGTTTTGAACAGGGACGGCGGGGGTGGTGGCGCATGAACTGCTGTGTGCAGGCCCACCAGACACCATGATGGGCACTGGCTTTCGACAAAGATGGTGGGGGCCGACATGTTTCCCGATGTGTGCTGTCACGGGCGCAGGCGCACCTAACACACTCTGCACGTGCCCCGAACGCGGTGCACCTCGCGAGGCTGGAGTATGCGGCACAGCTGGCGCACGTGGAGCACGTAGCGCATCTGGCGAACCAGGCGTGCCTGGCACACGCTCGGGCCCCAAGGGTGCCCGGTGCGCGTGGCGCGCCTGGCACGCGTGGCGCACCTCGCCCCAACGTTGCGCACATGGGGTCGGTTTTGGTTTCTAGTATCTGACCATCCAAAGACACCCGCTGAACATGCTGAGGCTCGGGTGTTACTTATGTGTTGGGATGGCGGGTGAGAGTGAGCTAGACGGCTTGCCATCTAGGAGGATGTCTTGCCTGACGCACCCTTCACGTGCCCCGAACGCGGCGCACCTGGCGCGGCTGGAGTGTGCGGCACACCTGGCGCACTCGGAGCACGTGGCGCATCTGGCGCACCAAGCGTGCCTGGCACTTTCGGGCCCCAGGGGTGCCTGGCGCGCGTGGCGCCCGTGGCACGCGTGGCGCACCTCCCCCAAGCGTCGCGCACCTGGGATCGGCTTTGGTTCCCAGTAGCTGTCCATCCAAAGACGACCGCTGAACATGCTCAGGCTCGAATGATGCTGAGCAGACGGCTCATGCCCATGTAGGGAGGGCGGGTGGGACTGAGCTAGACGGCTTGCGGGCGGGTGGGTAGCTTGACCACTCCCCCTAGTACCCCCTCCCCTGGGCCTGGGAGGGGGGGGGGGGGCGCAGATAGTTAGAGCTCCCGAGATGGCCCAAGATCGCTCCAAGAGAGCCTCAGAAAGCCCAAGATTGCCTCCAAGATGACTCAGGACAGCTCAAGATGGCGTTAGATATCCGGCTACATACCTCCAACGGCCCCAAGACAGCCCCAAGACGTTTCCAAGGGCCCTCCGCGCTCTCCGAGGACCCCCCAAAAGGCCCAGATTCTTCAAAACATACGGAAACATAATGTTGTTTGCTTTCTCGCCTTTTCGTTTCCGATGGGCTTCCCGGGCATCAGGATGGCGCCAAGACGGCCGAAGAGAGCCCCAAGGGGCCCAAGAGGGCGCCAAGAGAGCCCCAAGAGCGCCAAAAAGCATCGAAAGAGCGGCCCAAAAGAGCCCCAAAGCGCCCTGTTTGAGCCTCCGAGCGGGGAGCCTGAATCCGTGACACCCCTTGTTTGATGCATTGGGCCCAAGGTCGCCTCAAGAGGCCTCCAAGACTCCCCCTTTCCAGGGTCTGTGCAGGGTCTTTGCAGGGTCCCCCCTGCAAAGAGCCTGCAGAGAGCTTCCAAAAGATCCTGCAAAGAGGGGGCCCCTCTTTTGCTGGCTATGGAGCCTTGACCCCCCACTGTTCCCCCTCCTCCCCCGAGAAAGCTCAAAGCTCGTGCAGCGTTCCCTCCTTCCTCCTTCCTCCTTCCTCCTTCCTCCCTCCTCCTTCCTCCCTCCTCCCTCCTCCCTCCTCCTCCTCCTCCTCCTCCTCCTCCTCCTCCTCCTCCTCCTCTGCCTCCTCCGCCTCCTCCTCCTCCTCCTCCTCCTCCTCCTCCTCCTCCTCCCTCTCCTCCTCCTCCTCCCCCGCTTGCGCATTAGGCTTCTCCAGACCCGTCAAGACATGCAAAAGAACACCAATAAGTCATCCCAGAAGATCCAAATAAAGCCGGGGCAGCAGGGAAACATTTGTTATATGATTGAAACCATATTCCCGCGTTTCTGCGCCCCTTGATGCGCTTCCACAGCGGTCCGTTACAATGCAGGCTTCTACTCTGCTCTCACTATAGCAACTCCCTGGCAATTGTTTCTGGATGGGCTGGTGGGGATGCATGAACGTCAAGAGTTATAGTGGTGATGTAATAAAGACATGCCTTCATATCATTGGATACCAGATCATTGGATACCAGATTTAGCGACAGATCGGCACTCCGCATCGGCCGCGATATATCTTGAAGCAAAACGGTCGGAACTGATCCTGGAATGTGAAGCAAAATCGGCAGCGACCGATCTCGTCGGTCGCGACCAGAAAATTCTGGCATCCTATAGTCAATCATCGGGGGAATACAAGAGGGGAGCGTCCAACAGGGGGAAGCGCAAACCATGGCTGGCGGCATGTGCGCGGCCCAGAGGAAGGGGGCTGGGGACGCATTGGAATAAGAGGCGCCATGAAATCTGGGGAATGTCATGGCCCCCGCCATGATACCTACCCGCCCCTAGTCATCACCCCCCCCCCTTTAAGGGGAATCCACAGAGGACCTACGCGCCCAATCATGTACATGAAGATGGCCCCCTCCGCGAGACCGGCCGCGTGACACGAACATTCGCGCAATGCGCAGTCTCGAAACCAACCTGGGTTCATGCGCTTGTACGTCCTGCTTTCGCTCCTGACTCTCGGCCGCCCTCGAAAGCAGGAGAGGGAGGAACTCTCGCCCAGCCTGAGGTCCCGGCCGGGCCAGGGCAAGGATCGGCGCGGCCTGCCGCCGCCGATGGGATCTGCTCCAACCGCGGCCCCAGAGCTGCCGACCTCTTGCCCAAGGGCGCAGTCAACCCGAATAAGAAGTACGCACGAAAAGGATGCAAAGGCCCTGGAAGGCCACTTCGACACTTTGCGAGCGGGGCGCGGCTAGCGGAACCGCCCAAGGAGAGGCCAAAGGGGAAGTCGCTCATCCGTGCTATGCAGGTTGACTGTGGCTGTTCGCCCCAGATCCGTGTTTGATGGTCCGGGGGTCCGATAACGGGCCCGGAAGGCTGAGGTCGCAGAGAAACGCCAAGATTGAAAAAACAGATCGTCGGATATCCCGGGAGCCTGCTCGGGCCCGTACTTCGTGCCGCCGGTGAAGTCGCCGCAGTGCAGCAGCACCGTGCCCTCTGGGTCCCCGAAGTCGGGCAGGTTCAACTTGCGGTGGAACCCGTGGGTGTCCGACACACAGACGAAGCGCACGGTGCGGGCGGCAGAGGCGGAGGTGGAGGAAGGGGCGGGGGGCGATTACAGGTGTTGCCAAAGGTGTCCCTGGCTCAACGTTAGAATGCAACTCCTGGGAGGCATTCGTAAGAACGATTACTGGCTACTAGGCTCAATCAGGGGGCCACTACGCTGGAACAACCCAGAGTAAGGCCGGAATTAAAACGGATTAAGAAAGATTTGGTGGGATTATGCCGGATGAGGCCCGTTTTCGACCACGGATTTACCAGCGCCGATGCTGCATTCACACTTCCAGGAATTGCATCCTGACCAAGATGTCCCCAGGATTTCCAGGAGCGCGTTCTCTATCGGCGATGACGGGCGTCATGGGGGGGGGGCTGGGGGAGTATGACGTAACGCCCCCCCCCCCGCCGTGCGGCTCCGGCACCACAGCCGCGCCCGCGCGCACGACGACGATAAGCGACGAGCGACGAGCGACGAGCGACGACGACGACGACGACGACGACGCGAGCAGCATGTAGGTGGCGATCTGCCCCGCAGCGCTTGTGTACACCACAATGCTCGCGTGGTGCACCATAGCGCTTGTGTACACCACAGCAGCGCCTGCGTACACCGCAACAGCCGTGTGCAGCGCAGTGCCTGTGTAAACCACAGTGCTTGCGTGCACCACAGCGCTGGTGTACACCACAGCGAATGTGTACACCGCAGCAGCCATGTGCAACACAGCGCCTGCCTACACCACAGTGCGTACGTGCACCGCAGCGCATGTGCACACCACAGCGCCTGTCTACACCACAGCATCCGCGTGCAACGCAGCGCTGGTGTACACCAGAGCGCCTGCGTGCACAGGACAGGTAGAAGGAGCATGTCGGTGAGGATCTGCTGCGGACACCTAAACGCCACGCCACCTCCGCCTCTGCTTCCTCCTCCTCCTCGTCCTCCTCCTCCTCCTCCTCGTCCTCCTCCTCATCCTCCCTCACCCTTGCCCCCTGTCGTGCGGGCCGGCACTACAGCGCACGTGCGCGCCTCAGCGTGCACCGCAGAATGGTCTATTCACTGGTGCCGTGCTAAGTGCACGCAGGCATTGTGGTGTACACTGGCACTGTGGTGCACACAGCTGATGTGGTGTACGCAGGCGCTGTGGTGTACACAAGCGCTGTGGTGCCAGCAGGCACTGTGGCACGCACTGGCGCTGTGATGCACGCGGCTGCTGTGGTGTACATAGGCGGCATGGTGTACACAGGCGCTGTGGTGCACGCAGGCACTATGGCGTACACAGGCGTTGAGGTGCATATCGCCATCGACATGCTGCTGCTATCCGTCTTCGGCGATTCCTAGGCATTCCCAGACGCCGCCGGCGCGAAACGTGACGTCATCGGCCCCCTCCACCCCCCCTCAGATGATTGCCGTCATCGGCCCGGAATAAGGAAACTGGCTCCAGCTGTGTCCGCGCGCACGACGACGACGAGCGACGAGCGACGAGCGACGAGCGACGAGCGACGTCGACGACGACGACGACGGCGACGACGACGACGACGACTGCAGACCAGACTACTATGCGGATTCCTATGCGGACACCTATGCGGATCACGATGCGCACGGCGGCAGTGCCCGGAACGCACTGGGAGGGGGAGCGTAACGTTACGTCCTGGGGGGGGGGCTGGGGGCCATGAAGCCCGTCATGCCCCAAGCAAGAAAGAAACGGGCTCCAGGGAGCCCTCAGTGAGGCCAAGATCAATCAGCATCGAATCGGGAAATCGGATCGGATCGGAATGTGCGCCAGCTCAGACTGCATCGGCACCAAGTGGAAATCGAACCGTCTAACCAGATCGGCCGCGCAAGGATGCACAGCAGCGCCAGTGCAGGCATCGGGCCGCATCGGATCGCTAGGAAGCTGGAATCGGATCGGATTTGGCCCGGAGAACTCGACGCCGGACCGGGTTGATCGAATCGACATCGGCCCTCAAGTGGCGCGAAAAGCTGGGGGAACCCTCCCAGATTTCCCGCGATGCCAAATTGTTCAACGCGCAGCCCCAGGGGTCCTGCACCTTTTCCCGGGGATAGTTCTTGACTACCTACCAGACCACCCCAACCCAACCCGAAGACCCGAATTTCGGGTTGGGGGGGGTAAGGGTTCCACATGTGTTTTTTCGATGTTCCCGGACCCCCCCCCCCACTAGAAATCGAGGGTAAATCTGGGCCTTCGGGTTGGGTTGAGGTGGTTTGGTGGGTGGTGAGTTCTTCGTCCCCAGACCATTCATGATGATCCAGGCAAGCAGAGTCCATGCATCCAGCAGGGCGCGCCGGCAGACTCGAGGCTGCCGCGGGTGGCAGCCGAGGGGAACGGTTAGGGCATATGTCGAGAAATCTGGCTGTAGGAAGAGGAGCAGGAGGAGGAGGAGGAGGAGAATGAGAAGGAGAAGAAGGAGAGGGAGGAGGAGGAGGAGGAGGAGGAGGAGGAGGAGGAGGAGGAGGGGGAGGAGGAGGAGGAGGAGGAGGAGGAGGAGGAGGAGGAGGAGGAGGAGGAGGAGGAGAGCGAGAGAGGAGACCGATAATGGGCAGCAGAGGCCGACCCCAAGGGAAAACGACGCGACTCAAACATCGGATCGTCGAAGATCTGGGGGAAGATGCCGATATCGATACCTCGCCATCGCTCGGACGTCCATTTCCCGTGCATTGTTCGGTTTCGTGCGTGTTTTTTTGCTCGATGGTCCAGGATCGTCCTCAATGGTTCGCGCCGAGAAAAAATGCACACGTCCGAGCGATGCCAGGATACTCCCTGGACCCCCTTTTACGGGGGAAGAGCAGCGGTAGCAGTACCTTATCCTCCTCTGAACTACAGTCGGGGCGTTGACCGAAGGAACCCTAAATAAAGAACGAGGCCCCCCTTTCCCTTGAGCTAAACTTCAGCTTCCCATGGAAAACCTTAGGAAAAGCTGAGAAAAAATGTCAGGCAATCAAGGAACACGGAGCCCCTCCTCAACGAAAAGGGTTCCTTCTTCAGCGCCCCGGCTGTATCGTCGGAGATCTCAGTTTGTCCAGGGTCACATCTGGCAACCTCCGAGGAGGTGACGTCGACGCGGTGGACGGCGCACCCGGACGCTGGGTGCACGCTCGAGGGGGCCACGTCGTCGACGACGCACTCCGGAGGCTCGCAGTGGGAGTCTATGGGCACCCTGCAGCAGCAGCACCACGCGAAGTCCGAGAGACGCGGCATCCCAGGCGTTGCAATCTTTCCACACCGGGCGTTCTCGCCGGGCTTCGACCCCGGGACCACCATCGATCGATCGGGCTCGGAAAGGGCAGCAGCTCAGGCACCGATTTCTCGAGGTGGCGTACTGTTCTGCGGCGTTGTATCTCAAGGTTCTCCTCCTCCTCCTCCTCCTCGAGCTTCGAGGGAGGAGGGTATTCTTCCTCTTCTGGGAGCGAGGGTTCATGATGTTTCTCCTCCTTCTCCACTCGTCGTGATTCCTTGCCCTCCTCTTCTCCTCTTCTCCTCCCTCCATCCTCCTCCTCCTCCTCCTCCTCCTCCTCCTCCTCCTCCTCCTCCTCCTCCTCCCTCCTTCTGCTCCTCCTCGTCCTCCTCCTCCTCCTCCTCCTCCTCCTCCCCCTCCTCGTGGATAGGGTCTGGGGCTCTGGTCGCCATGTCTCGCGGTGGTGCAAATGGTTCGCAACGCCGCCTCTCAGGGCGGCGGCCTCCTCTGAGCCAAGACGGCTGCGGATCGGAGGATCAGGTTAGGTCAGGCACGCCACGAGACCCGCCACCTCATGCAGGCGCAGAAGCCCCTGCACGACACGGCGAGCCCGTGGGATCTCTTCCTCGATCCAGTTCCGCCGCCGCTCGTCGGCCCTCTGGGCGCGGTGGGGGCCCACTTCCAGGTGCCAGGCTCACGGGCACACTGGGGTTCACGACGGGCGGCCGAGCGGGGCCCTTTGGGGCGCGGTGGGGGCCCACACTCCCAGGTGCCAAGGCCCGCACTGGGGTTCACGACGGGCGGGCGAGCGGCAGCGGCGGCGAGGGACTCAGAAGGCGGAGGCCCAATCTCGCCGCTGGCAGACGACGGGCTCCACTCCCCATCGTCGGGAATGCAGTCCAGTTCGAAGCTGTGGGTCGGAGGAGGGCCAGTCGAGACAGCGGCGGCGCTTCCAGGCGTTCCTCGTCCCTCCGCTGGACCTCCCGGAGGCTTCTCGTCGCCAGGGCTGGATTCGCCTCGAAGAACTCGGCGGCAAGCGAGGGGGGGGGCAGTGAGAAGGAGCAGGCCTGATCAGAAGGCTCGGAAATCCTCCAGCCTTCGGATGACTGTTCTAAGCCTTCCCCGAAGACACAAAAAACCGATCGGAACGCGCGAGGAAACTGAGGCGTCCCGCCGCCTGCTGAGAAGGCCTTCTCCTTCTCATTCTCCCCCCCCTCGCTCGCAGCCGAAGAGCGGGTCGGGGTGGACCCCAGGAGGGGTCCAGAACCCGATGCTGAACGGAGCCAGGCCGGATGGGAGAGCCACGGCTGTCTCGACGGGCCCTCCGCCGAGTGGGGAAACAGGAAGGACGAGCGAGCGGGATGAGGAAATGAGGGCGATGGTCGGTGGGGAGGAGGAAATGACTACCTACCAGACCACCCCAACCCAACCCGAAAAACCGAATTTCGGGTTGGGGGGGTATGGGCTCCATATGTGTTTTTTCGATGTTCCCGGACCCCCCCCCACTAGAAATCGAGGGTAAATCTGAGCCTTCGGGTTGGGTTGGGGTGGTTTGGTGGGTGGTGAGGAAAGGGAGCAGGCCACACACGTACCTGAATCCACCCCCCAACTCACGCGCCCGGCCACATGCGCGAATCCGCCCCGCAGCTCGCGAGGCCATCCTCATGTCACGGACGCTCGCGAAACTCGCTCTCTTGAAACCCGTGTGCATGCATAACGCGTTCTCTTGAAACCAGTGTGCATGCATGCACACACACGTACTGCTTCCGCTCCTTAGAAGCGGCAGGAAGATACGAAGACTTGATTGGCTCCAATCGGCGGATTGATCGGCGCCCTGACTCCAATCGGCGGATTGATCTGGCGCGAACCGACATAGAGCAGAGGTCGACTCAAAAAAATACAGAACGTTCCCACTGCGATGACAGATGGGCCGGCAAGCCGTTAAGGAAGGACGTACGCGCCTAACCACGTACATGAACACGGCCGCGTGACACGAACGTTTGCGCAATGCGCACTCTCGAAACCAACGTAGTTCCATGTAGGTGCACGTCCTTCTTTCGCTCCTGATTCATAGCCATCAACCCTCCCCCATCTGCCGAGTCCCACCCGCGCCGATAATCAGGACTCCGCACCTTGAAGCCAACGACGGCGAGCACATGGTCAGTGCGCGACCCTGGGACAGCAGACCGCCACAAGCCACCATTGCTTGTGATGGTATAAGAAATCGTAAATGCTTGTAATGAGTCCGTAAAAATATTAGATTTCTTTTTCGTTTTCTTGTATGAATCATAAGATTAACGATCGCGTTACTACTAGTAGTCGTACGTGTACTATGTTCAGCATCCTTGTCCATGACTCGTCTCATCAATCTACCTCCTCATCCTCCTCATCCTCCTCCCTCTTCCTCTTCCTCCTCCTCCTCCTCCTCCTCATCCTCCTCGTCCTCATCCCTCTTCCTCCTCCTCCTCCTCCAACT